>JANHFL010006172.1:312342-325802 GCA_032468155.1 Oxyrhabdium leporinum
TCTTTCTTTCTTTCTTTCTTTCTTTCTTTCTTTCTTTCTTTCTTTCTTTCTTTCTTTCTTTCTTTCTTTCTTCCTAATTAATTAATTCATTCATTTATTCATTTATTCATTCATTCATTCATTTCCTGCCTTTATTATCTTTTACAAATAACTCCAGGGGACTAACATATCCAATACTTCTTCCTATTCCTTTCCCTCTACAACAACCACCCTGTAAGGTGAGTGGGTTGAGAGAGAGAGAGAGAGACTGTCCCAAAGTTACCCAGCTGGTCTTCATGACTAAGGTAGGTGTTGAATTCATGGTTTCCCACTTTCCAGCCTGGTGCCTTACCACTAGACCAAACTGGCATTGACTTGAAATATAGGCCGAATAGGATCAGGAATGGGTTCAGCAAACTTCCTTCTTATACATTCCTATCCACTGAAGGATGTGTGGTTACAATGGCAACTCACCTCTGGTGAAAAGCTCAAGAGGCACATCTCCACACAATAGAGAAATGGGTCTTCAAATGGCCATTTACTACTAATCTAGGTAGGTATAAAGTGATGTATTGTTACTTCACAGATAAGTTGAAGCAGCTTAAGCTCATTGTGACTATCCAAGGGTGGAACATTGGGTTGGAGTGCATTGCTTGATGAAATTGTTCTGTGTGCTTCTCTGTGGAAAGGGTATATTCTATTCTGCAGGAGCATTTGTAAAGAACTGACAACCAATTTTATAATGCTCTTATATACATCAATGGAGTGACCACCCCATTAGGATATAATTCCGTAATCAAATTAATAAACTAATCAGCATCTGAGTTAATTATTTTGGAACAAATAGACAACTAAAGATGATGTATTGATGGATTTCCAGATTTGTATAGCTCAGATTCCATCAGCTCCAGTTAGCAAGGTTAATGACCTGAGATTATGAGAATTATTATACCATGTCTGGATGATTCCCTGTTCATTCTAGCTGCTGTTAATTGACCTTGTAAATCCTTGTTATCTTAAGCTTTTTTACAAACAGGTTCTATTGTCTGTCTTTTGCTGCAGAAACTGTTGCTGTTGTATTTGTATTTCTATAAGGCATTTCAAATAAATCCAACTCAAAATAAAAACAGAGTTTCATCCCAAAACACCTATTCAATATTCTAGTTGGATTCTACTCAATAGTTTCTATGACCTAGTGTGGTTTTCATGCAGTTGTAGTGTCAAGATTGCTTTATCTGATTTCAGATGGATTTGGTTATATTTCATCTTATGTCCAAACATTTGCATTTACTTGTCAGGTGTTAAAATGCATCTTCCCACAGGAGGGCATCAGAGCTGTTTCAACAAAGCTAAAGGACTGTTTGTCAGCTGTTTATTGCAATGTGTTACTGAAAGCATTACAAATTTAGAAATACAGACTGCTCTTTCATAGGCAACTTGTAAATTCTTTGGGTGGGTTGTACTCATGTTTTATGTAGCAAAGAAGTTTTCATAAAATTATCTTTGTGAAGTGTAAAATCCGACTGTGTAAAATTTGATTTTTAATAACCATGGATTAACCTGTCATTAGCCACAAGTGTTACAAACTCTCATTTAAATGACAGTGAATTTTGCGCCAGTTAAATAATGCAAAAATAGATGATCTAAAACGTATTTGTTAGTTTACCTTGATTGAGGAAATTTAGTTTTCAGGAAGACCCCCAAAGCAAAACAAGTAGAAAACTAAAACAGTGAGATTGGAGAGCTGACAAGTAAAAATCTTTACTGCATGCTTTCTATTTCAGGATTAGTCTGGCCAGCAACTTCAAAAATGCTGAGGTGTAATGTGTCTTAGAATCTATCAGGTGTGGAAAGGGCTTAAAGCACCTGAAAGATAAATTTAGTTTTTGTTGATCCAAACCAACACCAGGAATCAGAAATGTCCATGGAAGGTGGTGCCAAAACTATCAAGATGACAGTAGCTGAAATTATGTAGTTATGACTTTTATGTAGTTATGACAGCATATTGACTTTTTTGACCATTTTAGTGAAAATCCCTAATTTCAACATTTAATTTTCTACCCTTGAGCTCATTTCAGCCAATCTTATTATATTGACTTCAACTCTCATAATTTCCAGCCAGTGTGGTTAAAGGTAAATATCAGAATCCAATAAATGTGCAGGAATTCAGAAGGATAATTGTCAGTCCTTGGAAAAATTGCCATATTGTGTATCACAGGTATTCAGTTGAAAACATTGATTGTAGCTGAGAGTTACAAGATTCTGATCATAGTATAATCCCAAAGCTATGCTTTATTAACAAGGGAGGAATATCATTCTCTGCACTATGTCATCATTTGTGCATGTTGCTTGACTTGATAACAGCCATTGTGTTACCAGTAGGTCTTGGCTACATTTAGAGGCAGGCAGAGGACCAAGTCAGTATATTTATTTGATGATGAATCAATTATACAGATATGTAGTAGTGATTCTTTAACAAACAGCTATATTATTCAAGAAAGATGTAGTGTTTACAACCAGGTATGCCTATTATTTATTACACAAAAAATAAGGAACTTTTTACTGTTCTATGCAATTTAGAACCTCAAGGACAATAAACAATAACCTTCTTTTGTAAGGTGTCCCTTAATTATGATTAAAGGTGTCCCTTAATTATGATTAAATGGCACTAGGACAGTAAAAAAAAATCAAGTGTCTTTAATCAGGGACCTTTCATTTTAATCACTTGTTTTGTTTTAATTGATTAAGGCTATAACCCCAGGGATAATGTTGTGGGGAACTTTAGGAAAAAATGATTTGGAAACTGTCTTCCAAACTGGAGAGAGGGAAAAGACAATGGTAGAATTGATCTGATCTTGAGTCATCTCTTCTTTTTGGGTCCAATGGGAATTGCCATTGTTTCTCACCTTCCTGTGATGGAATGGGACAACTCACTGCAGCTGACTCGTCCCAGCCATCTTGTTGCAGCTGACTCATCCCGGCTGACTTGCCGTGGCCAAGTTGCCATGGGACAACTTGCTGCAGGGCAATTCAGTGTGAGATAACTCAAGAAAGGGACGAGTGAATTGCAGCGGGCCTTCTCTTGGTTTAGATTTGAACTTTCTCAAATTAGAAGTCCTTGAGATTGGAGTGAGCCAGAGTGTGGGATCCCAGTGACCCATCCCATGGTGAGTTGGTCAGGACAAGTAGGCTGGGGTGAGTCAACCATGGCAAGTTGTCTTAGTCTCTTCCTGCAACTTCCCATGTCAGATAAAGTAAAAAGAGAGATCGTGAAGGTGATCTATGAAGCCCTCAAACCTCAATCCCACAATCATGGCCTACATATGAGCAATGTGCTAAAACAATTCTAGTGCTTTTAATGAAAAAAAATATTTTAAAAGCAAGCAAGCAAGCAAACAAGCAAACAAAAACAAAACAAGTAGTATAACAAATGCCACTCTTCTTTGACTTTCCACTTACTGGGGAAAAAACCTGACAAGATACTGGATTTCTCACAGTATCTTATATCACAGTTAACTCAGAAGAATGATGATGATTGTCCTGTTGATTTAATACTATTGTTCCTGGACAGGTAGAGAACCAAGGGGAGATGTTGATTAGATAATACTTGGACAATGTAGAAAGCTTCTTGAGTTTAGTTGTTTTAGTATTTATTTACATACATCAAAATATAAATCTGAAAGTGTTTGTTGCTTTTCTATTTTTCATGGACCATTCATTGGTAGCTGAACAGCAAAATGTACCTCAAGTGTTCTTAAGTGGAGCACTTTCTTTCCAGTGCTCAAGAGTGATGCACTGTGTCCTGTCATAAAAGCTACGCAGAAGCAGTCTGCCTTTGCATCTGATTGGGCTTGTGTATTGTTATATCACCTAATATATCATGTTATAATGTGAAGATGCATACACTGAAACCACAAACATTTTTTCTGTGAAACCCCTGAGAATCATTACCTCAATAATTCTATTCACCCTCTGCGATCTTCTACATCCTTTTATCTGCCTTGAGAATGTGGATTTTATAGGACCCAGTTAAGGGCTTTTGGAGGGTCCAGCCACAAAGCTTACAAATGGTTTCTCTTTCCTCACCAGTGCCCCTCAGCAAGTGACACTCAATAGTAGATGGCTGATTTGCAACAGCCTCTTCATACACAAAGAAGACCAAACTGGCCCCAGTATCCCACTGGCCCAGAGTCTGCCTTTTGAACAATGAATGTGAAGGAAAAACTGACATGAATGCTCACCTGAACACATATGATGATAAATCCTGATTCTGGCAGGATCTTGATCACACCTAGAATTCCCTTTAGAACTTCTACCCATATGGAGTGATCTGGACATGGATAACAGATTCTTTTTGATTCCCTTTCCATACGTACTTGGATTACCAGGGGATGGTTTCTGCTAGTTTCTTATATAGTTTGTTGAATCTGGTATTGAAGGAATTATAGTATATTCCATGGTTTTGTCCATGTTTTGTTTAGTGACAAGCAGCATTACAGCTCGAGACAGGATTTTTCATTATTTTTTATTGGAATGCTGAATTATTTGTACTTCCCCCTCCATCCTAGGTTCTAGCAGTATAAAAGTGTAAGGAAAATACTTACGCATTTGCTCTGCTCTGCATACATGTTATAAATATTTTATTCCCAAGTATGCATTTATTTAGAATTAATAGAATTTTCTTTTGAGTAGATTGTTAATGAATTTATATTGGTATACCATCTTTTCACTGGAGTTCATTTCGATCAGATGAGATTGTAAATGGTAAACTATAAGGGTACTCCAATCTATTATCAAAATAATTTGTTTTACTTATATTTAGATCAACACAATATCTAAAATCCAGTATATGTAATTTTAATCTAGTCCTTGACATGATTCATCATTTTAATCTTAGAAATGATTGCATATATTATCTCCGCAGTTCAACTAGCTTAATATCTTGTAGAGACCACTTAAGAATACCAGAGTCTCTATTATCTTCTTGGAGGCAGGGTATATAAACAATATGCCAATCTTTCCACAGCACAGGTTACATTAACCTTTATTATCAGAATTCAACACAGGACATTTATATATGGCACTCAAATTCTCATTTACCTCGAATACAAACTGTTGTGGAATAATGGATCAAAGGAGACCAATAGGTAAAAGGAAAAAAATAATCAGCAAAGATTAATCTGCATATATCCGATGCTTACAGTATCTATAATCCTGAATAGCACAATATCCACAGTATCCGATTGGGATGCTTACAGTATCTATAATCCTGAATAGCACAATATCCACAATGTATAGGCTTTTATGCTTAAGGTTTACACAATATTTTAAAACAGCAAATGGCCATTTTCAATATAGATATTCCTGACACGTGCACTAATTTATTAACTGTGTTTCTTTGTCTGTCCATTTAAACATGGAGAAGCCACTTTATTTCTTCTTGAAAATGCCCAAAATTCCAGTATCTTCATTAAAGGAACATGGTAGTTTTACTTTGTCTGTCCTTGTAGGATTGTTCAGATGAAACGCAGAGATAAAACAGTGAAATTTCAAGTATGAAATAGGATTACATTTAAAGATTTCTTAACTCCAAGTGACACATATAGAAAAAATCTTCCTGTTCCCAATAAAAAATATGGACTTATGATTTACTGGGGAACAATTCCCTTTTGTAGAACCCAGTGATTAACGGGTTCTGTAAGTAATGTAAGTAACGATACATTTCTGTGCTAAAAGACAAAAAAAATAGCAAGAAATATCGATCAGTGGCTAGCTACCTATCAGTTCACCAGTGTATCAGTTTTTGATTAGTCTGTCATTGATGAGGTCTCAACCTATGAGGGTTTGTGGACACATTTGAAACATGTCAGGCATGTCACAGACACATTCACAAAATGGCTGAATATGGTCGATCTTAAGACACCAAAACTGGTAAGATTTCTCCCTACCATCCCTATAACTTTCCAAAAGGGTCTCTGTTTATTTTTGTTTCTCTGGAGAAGGGAAGGCAAGACAGCATACTTCCTAGAAAAGAACTGAAATATAGTTTCCTATCATTATTATTTTCTCTGAACACCTTTGGGGTAAATGTGGGTTCAGAAGAGTTTTTGGAAATTAAGATTCTAGAAGCTAGCACTTGTTTTGTAGTGTGCTAGTTTATCATTTATTTATTTTAATTAATATAAACTAAAAAAATAATAATCAGGAAGATCAAGGAATTAGATAGGCATGAAAAGAGGTATGTGTAGAAGATGTCATGAATTCACAGGTGGAACTTGCAGTTTAGTGTTTCTTGTTTCATGGAAGAGAGAGCAAGCTTCTGAGCTGCCTTTTGAGCCAAGAAGTACTTTCAAGTTGTGTGAAAAGCAGCTGGGTCACATGAATGGACTTCTTGCTGCCTTTAGAGACTCAGCTGTGTTCCATCCAGGCACACCCATTATATCAACTACATTTGCTATGGAATTTATATGGGGGTGGTGGGAAAAAGGGAAATATGTGTTTCAATGTATATTCTGCCTCTTATCATGATGCATGTACAAAAGATGGAACTTGTGTTGTGACATTGTAATGAATATTTTGATTGAGGATAGATACATATGGGAGTGATTATGTTGTAGCCTGCTGAGAGCTGAAATTAAGTAGCCAGATAAATATCTTAGAGGTTGCGTCTTGCCAAAAGTGAAGCATATCTTGCCAAAAGTGAAGTGTAGGCCACACCTACAAATGTCTTCAGGAATCAACTTGAGCTCACTATCAATGATGCAATGCCACTCCAGTAAATCTTAGATCCTTTAAATCTAGTTAGTTAATTTTAGTTAATAATTTTTGGTTTTACAAAAAAGAATCTTGTTTTTTTTCTTTTAAAAAGCAGATAATATTGTTATAGAATTTTGCTTGGGTTATGCTACTTGGGATGGTCTGTGCAATCATATCCATTTTTCAAGGTTCTGATATCTCAGTCAGGTTCCTGGTAAAGGAGCCAAATTACACAATAACATTAAAAAGTTGGATAGCTGCCTATCACGGTGAAAGTGTAAAGAAGTATTTTCTATTTAATATCTGGGAATTTTTTTTCTTTACATCAGGAAATTGTTGGCCAATGGAAAATCATTAACTTCCTGGAACATTCCTATGATCCTCATCTAGTCAGAGAAGGGTTCTGATGAATTTTTGCTTCTCTGCAAGGATGATAGATTTGCAGATAAGTAAACATCCCTGACCCCCTAGGGCCCTCATATCCTTACAGATATAGAAATAGAATAAGAAGAGGCTGGTCAAATCTCAATTTTAATGAGATCAGAAGATGTGGGCAACAAAATATCTGTTTTTCTGGAAAGGCCTCTAAGACTGGAAGGTAGGGAGATTTATTATTTATTTGTTAGCTTGTTTATTTATATCCCATCTATATTATTTTTATAAATAGCTCAAAGCAGTGAACGTATCCAACACATCTTCCTCCTCCTATTTTCCCCCACAATAACAACCCTGTGAAGTGAGTTGGATTGAGAGAGAGAGGGTGACTGGCCCAAGGTCATCCGGTTGCGTTTCATGGCTAAGATGGGACTTGAACTCACAGTCTTTTGCTGTCTAGTATGTTACCTTAAACGCTAGACCAAACTCAGCATTTACAACTCAGAAATATGATGGACAAGTTCCTACAGAGACAGAAAAGAGGACACTGTGTGAATACAGTGCTCAGTTTCCAGCTGGCTATTAACCTGCCAACTTTTACTCTAGTTGCGTGGCTTTGAGCAGTAGGGACCTCTTATTAGTTTACTAACACAATGTTGCTGATTTAAAGAATTTACATTTGGTTGCAGGATAATTATGATGGTGCCTGGAATTGTGCAAAACATTTTTACTGCTCAACTGGAATGACTCTAGATGATTGACAGGAATATTCCTGGATACTACTTCTACTGACTGTTTCCACTAGCAAATAGGAACCCTGCTAAATTAAAGGATTTTGATGCAGTGAGCACCCTAGCCTAGCAGGTTTCAAGGTACTGGAAAGTAGCATTTCTTAACCAAGTTCTCCATGTAGGACTTTCCATATGCTTTACTTATGCTTTAGCACTAAATCAAGAGCCTTTGTTTTCACTTTAGCAAGATTAACTATGCAAATAGCTATAGCACTTAGACTTATATACCACTTCACAGTGCTTTAAGGCCCTCCCTAAGCGGTTTACAGAGTCAGCGTATTGCCTCCAACAATTGGGGATCCTCATTTTACCAACCTCGGAAGGATGGCAGGCTGAATCAACTTTGAGCCGGTCAGAATAGAACTCTTGGCAATGAGCTGTGAATTAGCCTGCAAAACTGCATTCTAACCACTGCGCCACTAGGGCTCCTGGAAAATGAGAAAACATTGGAGATTCAAAATTCATACTTGGGCTCAAAGGCCCAACTGAAACACCTACTCTGCTTGCCTGAATTTTTACCATCTTGTGCTCTGAATCAGTCACACCAGCTATCATTAACTGATGAAAACCATATAGAATCCAGGTAGCTCTCTCTGAGGATTTACCACAAGTGATAATAGTGTTTTCTTTGTTTTATGTGCCAGTGGCTGATTTGCATATTCTCTAACACTTAATTAATGATGTCACCTTCCCAGTACTTGAAAACATCCCCCCACCCACTTCTCGGCAGACCTCCAACCATTACCTCCCACATTTTTTGCCCAAGTCCTTTTTATTACTTTAATGACAAATAATTGGACAGATTCTGAGTAATGAGGGTGAGAGCCAAAGGACTGTTGCATAGGAGACGGCTGCTTGTTACAAGACACTTTTAGTGGTCTCTAAATCAGACAGACAAGTAGAGTAATGATCATCTTGCGGTAATGAGACACAATTAAGAATCACTGCAGCAAATGACAGACCAGTTCATTGAACAATAACCTCCCACTTCTGTCTTGCCCCCTCCAAAAGCGATCGAAGCTTAATTATAGCATCACCCTCTGCAGTGCTATAGTTAAGGTTGTGTCAGCATTTCAATTTGAAACCTGGCATTGTTCTGTATGTATATATATCTGTGGTTTGCTCTGAGTTGGAACTGTATGAAGATGGAATGTCATTTTTGCTGGACTTTTTACCTGCAGCCATGGTTAAAATATGATGGTTTGAAATTGTAATAGAGACATCAGTCAAATATTCTGGAATAGCCCCCTTACTGAAATAAGGGTTTATGATATATGGTTTAGGATTTCAACATTAGGAGCTGAAGAGGTCCATTTAGAACAGGGGCTGGTCTTCAAGATGTGGTGAAGATTTTGTCACGAGAATCACTGACGTAGTGGTGTCCTGGACGACTGTTATCCATGTCATCATCCCAGGAATGAAACAGACAAACATCAATAAAATGTTTATAACTCAATATGAAGCCCATGTTTTTTTCAACACAAGCAAAAAGTGACCCATAATGAGAAGGTTTTCCAAATAATAATGAATATTTGAAATGTTTGGGCAACTTTGAAGACCTGGCCACTCAAGCCCCCAGGCACTGGGATAAGACTAGGTGTTTGCACATTAGAAGTTTGATTTGGCACCATCTTTTTGTTGTTTTTATATTTAAATGTGTTTAGCTTTATAGTATTAATACAGTTTTAAGATAACAGAATTGGAAGGAACCTTGGTGGTCTTCTAGTCCTGAACCCTCTGTTCAGGTAGGAAGCCCTAAACCATTTCAGATGAATGATTGTTCAATCTCTTCTTAAAAATCTGCAGTGTTGGAGCCCTCACAATGTTAGGAGGCAAATTGTTCTGCTGATCAATTGTTGTAATTGTCAGGAAATTTCTCCTTAGTTCTAGGTTGGTTCTCTCCTTGATGAGTTTCCATCCATTGCTTCTTGTCTTGCCTTCAGATGTTTTGGAAAAATAGGTTGACCGTACCTCTTCTTTGTGGCAGCCCGTTAGATATGGCTTTATATGTCATTTTAACTTTTGATTGGGAGCCCAGAGTTCATCATAAGATGGGCAGCTCTACAAATGTTTTAAATAAAAAAAAATAGAATAAGTTTGATTCACAGACAAGTTTCTGACTGCCTGAAGCAGGTCTGAACAATCCCACTTGGGTACTACTACATTTGAGCTGACATCCAATGCTAGAGTCTTCAACTTGCTCAATGATCAGCTGCTTGCTTGTCCCTCTGTCTCCTCTCTGCTCATGGAATCCTTCACTGCTGATGTATCATCTTCCGCTTCCTGCAATAACCATCTTCACAACCAGGATATTGTACCTTTTAAAAAAATATCCTAGAAATAAAGTAGGAGTCAACTTAAACAATCAGATGAAGCCTTTGTGAATTGATCACCAGTAAGGATGCTTCTGTGATAGGCAGGCAAGGTTATTATTGTTGCAGTGCCATCATTGATGACAAAATGAAAAAGGCACCCTTTGTTTATAGATGATGACAACAATGATGATGATAATTCTTGCTGTAGCAATCTCAATTAGCTGCCTGTTGCTGCTAATCTCTTATTCTCCAGGGTTTTTTTAAACTTCTTTTTACCTACACCATGTCCTCAAAGGCTGCAAGGAAGCAAGCAAGCAATAAATTAATAAATCCATCACCCAGACTGTTTCTAGAGCAGGATTAATTTATTTTTCCCCCCATAGCATGCAGTGGAAAGGATTTCTTTCAAACTGGCAAAACAGAAATAAATAATGAATGCTGCACCTTCCTACTTCTATCTTGCCAGTCTATAACCAGCAGGCCTTTTGGAATAATTGGAGTGCTCTAAGCAGACTATAAGATTATGTTTTCAAAACATCAGTCAGCTTGATCATTTCTAATTCCATAACTGCAAATGCCAAGGATATTCATTTTCAGTATAGCAAAATGAAAAAGATAATACCCACTATCACAAATGTTACTAAGCCTCTATTAATAACCAAGCTCTCACAAATTATGGCTGGGGCTTTTATCAGATATAAATTTTACCTCACAGTTCATTTATAATTTTCTCTTAAAATATATAATAATTGCAAATGTCTTCTCTTTCACATCAATTACTAAGAAACTGTTTCTTTACTGGAATCTTTTTAGTAGGGATGAGGTTGAATCAGAACTGATTGTTAGCATTTTATTTTCCTATTCTTAGATTAGGATCCAGTTATATTCTGAATGGCTAAGGGAAAAGAAGCACATGAACTCTGCTTCAGAAGTCTTCTGCCTGTTTAACTTTTAAACCCTGTTTCCTAAATCTACCTGTTTCCCTGAAAACAAAACCTATCCTGAAAATAAACTCTAGCATGTTTTTTACCTGCGAGCCTAATATAAGCCCTACCCCCCAAATAAGCCATACTTAAGAGCCTGCACAGCCAGCCGGCCACCCATTCCATCTGGTTGCTTGTGGTTCCATGGCCATGAGGCGAGGCAAGATGGTGGTGGAGCTGCCGCATGTGCTCTTCACTGGCTTACTTCAGGGCACCTGCAGCCAGGCCATCCACACCTTGACATCTGTCTCGTGGCAGCAGCACCGATAGCCATGTGTAGCAGGAGCCCATGTGGCCACCAGCTCACTTCTTCTGCTTGCTCATGGCTGCAACAGAGCAAGAGCTGAGTGGCATGTGGTGCTCTGGCATGTGGTGTCAGGGCATGGGTGGCCTGGCTGCAGGGGCTGTGAAGTAAGCTGTGCAGGGTGCATGGGGCAGCTCCACTCTCCCGCCTCATAGCGGCTGCACTGGTGTGCTGCATAGCATCCTGACCCACCATGAGCAATCAGAAGAAGTGGGCCTTCCCACATGGAAAAAAATAAGACACCCCCCCAAAAAAAGCCCTAGTGTTTATTTTGGGGCCCAAAAGAAAATAAGACCTGGTCTTATTTTCAGGGAAGCATGGATACATTATCAGGGCTGAAAAAATTCAGATGACCAATTGAGGATACACAAGAGTTAAAGTTTTCTGTTTCTCTTGGCTACCATCTAAAGGTCATCTGGATTTCTGCAGCTAAGGTATGGTATCTTTATTCTTATCACAAACATTTCTTATGGTGGTATTACAACCTGTGATACTTTGCAGTGAAGCCAAGGATACTTCTATATTTGAGAATATCACCATAATGATTGTCCTAGGCACCCAACGTTTCACCATGGAATCAATTTTCAACAATGTTTTCCAATATATACTAAATCCAGCCGTAAAGGAAAAAGATGTTTGCTTGTATGGTTCTAAAGATGGTACTATGTCTATCTTGGTCTACTTTGGCTTAGGTCAAACTTTTGAGCTAAATAAATTAGCAACTTGATGTCCATTTTCCTTCAAAATCTGAAATTTTCTGCTAGCCATTATTCAGCTGTTTTGTACACCTCAGACATCTTTATGAATATAATAGAAAACTCGAAGCCTTTTTTTTTAAAAAAAAATCACTCCTATCTTTTCTATTTTAAATTGGAAATGTTTTGTATATCCCACTTTCATTTTGTTGTTCTTCAAGCATTTCCATTGTCAATTCAGCTAAATTGTCAACCGAACTTGTTTGCAGGCAAGAAAACACACCACAAAAACCCCTTACAAATACTTTAGCTTTTCCAGCACCGTCTGTAAGTGTTATTCTATACTTGAATGTTAATCAAGATAATTACGTTAAATCTGAGCTACAGGAATTGAGATACAGTATCTTGGAAGCAGATACAGTAAATAGCAGATGATATATCCATTTTAGCTGTTCAGGTTTAGCACAGTTTCCTAATTAGTTCATTCTTCTTCCTCAATTATCTTTTACCAGCATTTAAGCAGGAAGTGCTTCCATTAGAATTTACAAACAGAATAATAATGTTTGATGTTACTTATTGTTCAGTCTTAAAATGCAACAATATGAAAAATTCATTGTTAAAAATATTTTTGTTTATACAGAATTTAGGAATGCAGTCTGAAGGGTATATGCATTATAGCATGGTGGACTATTATCATATTTCCTGTTTAGATCACTTCACAATCACTTTGTTTTTTACTGCCAACAATCATTTTAGTAAAATTATTATGATCAACTTTCTCCAATATACAGATGCATTTTGAACTTACTGCTAATGGTTCCAGAAGACTGCATTTCCTTGAGTATCCTGTTTTGAAGACACCATGAATGGTTAACTGTTATATACAACTTCAGTATTGTCTGAAATATTAACTTCTATAGGTCTAATATAAGTCTAATAATCACCAATAATTATGGAGTGTATATATGGGTTCAAAGATTTGAATAACACAGTGCAAAACAGTCCATCTTTAGCAGCCACTGGAACTGTCCATGTTCATGGTATGCATCGACTCCATTTCCAAGGTACTTCTCAGAGTTCTCTAGGGCGTTTTTAAGATTTTTTCATTTGCCATTACTAATCTGCCACTCTCTTATGATTGTCATCGTTGGTTTTATAATATCTGAAAAAAACCTTGCTGAATTGTTGTTGTTTTTTCACCTGATTATTTTTAGCACAGTTAGTTTAGCACATCAGGAAACATCTCTCTCTCGCTCTCTCTC
>JANHFL010006172.1:332573-349665 GCA_032468155.1 Oxyrhabdium leporinum
TTATAGATTAATAGAGTTTGAAGGGACATTGTAATTAATTTAGCCCCCCCCCCCCGCCCAAGCAGTGTGGATGTTCACTTCCAGAAGCTCACTTTATACACATCACTACTCAAACCCTGTGTGCCTTTTCTTCTTTGCATTATTTCGATTAAGACTTTGGATAACTACATCAACTGCCTCTAGTTTGTTTACATCTGCACCCAACATAGTATAGCATCCCTGCCAGTCTCTGCTTCTCAGTTTATGCTCCCACTGGAAGGAGCTGCCTTATACTGCCTTCCTTTGGGATTTAATTGCTGTTGGGAAGGTGCAGATTATCCAAGAGGTGACTACAGACAGAACAACAATTTTGTTGTTGTCGCAGAACTCTGCATTCCAATTGTGCAAATTTATCTGATAATTCTTCTCTCTTTCCTGTAGGGGAAAAAAAAATAAATCCAAAGCAATTATCCTAATGAAATTGAACGAGATGCCCATTTTCTAGAACAAAATTTACAAAATGAAGTGACATTGGAAAGAGACATGAGGATGGGAGGGGGGGGGCTGTATGCAAATATTGACTTCAGCTGCCATTGAAATCAAGCGAGCCACCTAGGAAGTACAGAACAGAATCAAGTTTATTTGCCTAATAGACTTTGAGTGCCTCCAGGACACAGTACAAACTTGTATGCCATTATCAGACAGGCCATCTCATAGCATCGGTGTCTGCTGAGGCTCATGAATATGTAAATCCTGCTTGTATCTTGGAAACATGCTTGACAAGAGAATAGCTAAAATGAAGCGATTCTAGTTAGAAGCCCATCAGTGTGCCATTCTTTATGTTTGAACAGGCAGCCTCTTGCTAAGTGACAGATCATTAAGGCTATCTACTCAGTCAGCGGAAATGAAGAAATAATTTGTTCATAATAACCTTCAGATGACCTCTCAGGGAAAGAAAAAAGATGAAGAGGGGGTGGTGGTGAATCTTTAAAGTGCTATGTCTACTGATACATGTCATGCTTGTGTGAAGGGGCCGTCTTTTGGCCCTGCAGTAATGGTAGAGCTGCCGGTGAAACAGAGTGATAAACACCTCCTGACAGGGCCGTGGTGTGAAAAGATCTCATCACCTGCCATTAGTATAGTGATGAATAATTCAGGCCTCTCCATCACAGGCAGGGATTTCAGGCAGCCGGTGTGTGTTTATAGAGAGAAAGGAGGGAGGGGAAAAAAACACCGAAGCCCACAAAAGCTGATTTTTTTAATGCATGGCAAAGACAATCTCATTGAGCTCATATATTGCTGGAGATGGAAGACACGCAACCAAAACAACAACTGGCTGATTATTAAGTGAGTACTGTCTGGGATGAATTATTATCAGTTGCTAACAGAGGAACTATGTACCAGTTATTCATTGGTCTATAATGGTCAAAATAGTCTGGCTTCACTGAATTCAATGGAAATTCCTGCCGCAAGCAGGCATGTTTAGGATTACGGCCAAAAGCACCTGGGATCAACGCAGCTAGGAAGATAAGCTACTTGAAGGAGGTATTTAATTGAGTCTTGATCCCGACACAGTGGAACCTCACCAAATCAATTGCTTGTGACAGAAACAATGGGAAACTGACCATCTATCTGATGTATCTGAGCCGCATTCAATGATATTTAGAGCATTGTCCCTCATCCCAGGGGATGTTATGTAAATCAAGGCATAGACAGTTCCTGAGCAGATAAAGAACAGTGCAAGGTGAACAGTGGGAGAACAAGCTTGAATAAAGTAGATTTTCCAACTGGGTGTCTTCAAATGGAATGGGACTATAATTCCCAGAATTCCTAGACTGCATGACCACATACATTTGGAGAGCCTCAGGCAGAGGAAGATTGCATAACGAATGTCTACATAATGTATAATAACATAATCCCCATTATCATTAAATAAAATAATAGGATGCTTTCCATAGTTCAAAGCATTTGACAACTCCTTCCTCGCCCCTCTGCTGGTACCTCTGTAAGTAAGAGATGGTAGTTGAATGAAAGCAGATTTAGCCCAGGGGAGAGTGTCTTTATGACACCGATCTGCTCTGATGGATCTTCTAATGTGAAATTTCTGACCCAATAGGCAGTGATTGCACATTGCTGTGACTCCTCTCATTATTCATGAAATATGTGCTGTATGGTGTCAGCTCTCTCCCTGCAAGCTTGCTGCCAAGCAATTATTCATTTCCTCACTTAGTTTCGGCACTCCTTCCTTCCTTTTGGTTTGGGTTTCAAAGTATGATTAAAATTATTTTTGTTGGTATCAGAAAGTATAATTACCAGATGAATATGGCTTCTTCCACAGTTTCTCTGACATTCTGCCTGTTTCATGGAGATGTTTTGCCTATAAGGTTGTTTAGCCCATTCAAAGGGCCTCTAGTTGTTTTTTAGTATAAAATAATATGGCAAGCAATATGTGGAATGATAAAGATGCTGGGCTGGAAGACCTAAACAAATCTGTCCATTTGACTTCTTCAATCCCCCATTTTCCCCACCTGGCATTTTGCATAAGTTTAAAACCAAATGGATTAAAGAAAAATCCTTCACTCATACCTGCTGACCTATATTCCTAGTAAATTTATACTTACCTGGTGTGAATCCATTATAATTAGGAATCCACCAGAACTGAAACAAGTAGCACAGTAACCTTATTTGACAGTATGAATATAATTGAACGCATGGCGATTCAAACCCAGACATTTCAATTTAACAAACTGTTACATCTGGATGAACAAATATTGTTTCTGAAAGAAGTTGACCCTTTTGTTAATTTTTATTCAGAACTGAACCAAATGAAATTAATATACACCTTTAAGAGCCAATTAATTCCCAGGATTGCATTAATCAGAATTTAGCAGGAACAAATTGCAATTTATTTCTTTCAAGTGTTACTTCTAACATAACTTGAACATGTAGGTGAAGCTAAATATCTTTTTGTTAGCCAAAGATGGCTTACCATTGTGATAGGACAGAATAAAATGATTACTTACACATTAGCAAAGAAGTGGACAGCCAAGATGTTTAGTTATATATAACCAATAATCTATTTTGTGATACTTATGCTAATTTGTATGTAAAACCAAACAAGAATGCTGCACATTTCACCATAATGGACAGCATGATAATCAGAAGACTTGTATGAATGCCTAGTTTTCTTTTTTGCAGTATATGTGCTTTTTGAGTCCATTAAATTTATAAGAAGACAATGATTTTAGTCTTGCTATTAGACTAAATAACTAGACAAATAATTTTAAATGGTGAACTTTAACGAAGTTAACAAACATTTTTGGAGCCTAGAAATCATAAATTGCAAGGGATTCATTACAGTGATCCATGGTTACTCTGTATGAAGCAATATTGTAAAGCAGTGAATAGAATGAGTGCCCCATTTTCTGATGAAGTGCCAACTATTTTTTGGCAAAAATTCTATTCCTCCCCATGGTATTTAGTCTGTATTTGGGTAAGACGGTAGGAATGGCAGGCTGTGATCCAACTCTAATACTTGATTTTATTGATTTGGCAATTGAAATTGAATTTGAAAACTGAGTTAAGTTGATTTCTTTCAGGAATCTGATTTAATGCTTTCAATTTTATTCAGTAATTTGAATGCCTCAGACTTTGAAAATTTAACTGAGTCCTTCTTAAATTTTCTGAACTGAGGTTTCACAGGGTCTTAGAAATCCTTTCAAGTACAGAACGCCTTCAAACGATTGTCCTTTAGAAAGTAGGGAAATAGCCATTGTAAGCGAGCTTTTCAAAATATCAAAATGCATCTAACCAGATAATGCTGTGTAAATATCTTTTTTATGTTGCCTCCACAGCTGATGAGTCAGTGGCTACACTAATGTTAACTTTATGTTTTTCTTTTTAATCCACCACTATCCAAGGGCACCCTCAGAGTATATAAAATCTATTAGCCTTTGTCACATATCACCTTGGAGCAGCTGAATTTGTGAGGGTCAGAATATGCGGTTGGAATAATCATGGCACCTCAATCCAAGCACCATCCTTTTCTATATGCTTTGACATTGCAGGCATGTACCAAGGTGTGGGTCTTCAATTGAAATGCTGCAATGACCATTTTGCTGGTTTCAAAAACCTCCTCCAGGCTCTGCTGCTTTGGAAGAGAGTCAAACGATTGGCAGTGAGTGAAAACAGAAGGAACAGAGGTAGGATAGAAATTGACTAGGCCTGCATAGTTTTCTGGATACTAAAGTGTAGGTAGATAGCAAGACCTTGATGTAAGTATAGTTGTAAATGTGAAACACCGTCCCGTTCCCCTCCCCCCCCCCCCGCTTTTTTATTTCTTGCCTGTTTAGTAGTTTTCAAATGAAGTCTCACCATTTTTATGGACTGTTTCTCAGAAAGGCAATGTTTGAAAGTTTTATTTCCATGAGTGGTATTCTACCAATTAGTTTCCAGTCATTTTTAGCCAAGGTTGCAATTTTAGAAATGTTTACTGTACTGCGGAATCATTTTCTGATTTCAAAGGTGCTACATCAAAGGGAAGATAAATAACATCTCTAAAGCCTATCAGCCTTGTCTTGTGCTCTTGTAATACTGTCCATTACTGTTTATCAAGAAGGTGGGTGGTGCAGAGGGAACATCACTCCTAGAAACAGAAGAGAAAGAAAAATACCTCATGAAAATCAAGGAAAGGATGGCAGTGATTTTTAGGGATAGCCTGAACGCGCTCTCTTTTGAGACTTTTCTCTTTCCAGTTTTAAATCAACCAGCAATGTGTGTCTCACAGTTCAGATTTGCCTTGCTGTGAAGTGGTTAATAAAAGCAGAATTAGAATAACTATCATTCACAAGGATCCCGGGTGCTGTTTGTGTGCATCTGGTAGTCATTAACAGGATCACATTTATCAAACAAGTCATTTTGTCTAATTAGGTGGCTAACTTGCAATGCCAAAGTATGGAGCAGCATTAAAATAAAGCAGAGTGGGTTCAAAATCGCCATTTGTAGGCTCTGTTTCTTAGTTAATATCACCAGAAATGAATTATTTGTTCTTATGCAATACAGATGCATATGTCAAGGTTTGATACATAACTTTAAATGCGTATGTTTTTATAAACTGTGATTTTGGATGAGGAAGTGTATTTGTTTTAAAAAAAATATAATCATGGTTTCATTTTTATTAAACTGAAATCTCTGTGGACTTAGTTTAAATATTACCACACAGAAGTAGCAGCAACAGTGTAAAGACTGATTTTAAAGTAACGCCTCCAACTTCCGTTAAAGGAACAGAGATTCAGATCATCTTTGGCAGATCAGATTAGTTCTTTATTTATACCAACACAGATTGACTTACTTACTGGTGAGTAGGCTGGTGGGGATTTTTGGAAGCTGAAATCCACACATCACACTACATTGCTGAGGTTGACAATGACAATGTCTTGCCACTGGTGGGCTGGATGAGAGTGATGAGATTTGTAGTAGGAACCTCTTAATCCCAAAGGCATTGGTTTTCTCTTTATGATTTGCAACTTAAGGGACACCTATTAAATAACTTATTTTTTATATCATTGACTTCCACAAACATTCAGCACTGTCTCTGTTTGTCCTCTTTTTGCTGGGGATAAATATTTGTCCAGGCCAATTTTACTTTGTGCTAGAGAAGAAAATATGTGGACATTGGCAGTATCATGTGTGCTTGTGTATATGTGTGTGTGTGTATGTAGGGGGGGGGGGACATCAGTGAGATGGTGAAGAGAAATGCATTACAATGCTCCCTCTGCCATCTTCACAGTTTTGACATCAAGTTAAACTAAACATTGCATAAAACTGAATGGATGAATATTGGCAATGCAGTTCCCAATGAGAAGTCCCTGGTCTCCACTGAGCCCACAGTGGGAACAAATATGGCAACACCACCTCAACATATGTCCACAATTGGGACTGGATTTCCAGTTGTAACTCATTATAATTGCCAGTTGAGGCACCATGTGACCAGGCCCAATTTTACTTTTTTTGTGGCTGTTGTTAAGCAAATCAACAGTTGTTAAGCAAATGCTTGGTTTTAAATAGGTCTTCTGAATGGGTGAGTTGTGTTTTTTTGCCAGAAATTGGCAAAAAATGTGTGACCATGAGGTGGGGATTAAGTGACCAGTTGTAAGTGAAAGACAACCTTTAGATTATAACAGTTGTACTTACTGAAATCCCCAACTAGATTAAGAATCATTAAAAATCACCACATTTTGAATGGTTTAATTTTGTTTTTTGGTTTTAGCACCTACAGTACTAAACAAATATGATTTATGAAACTAGAATTTCTTTTATTTTCGTTTTGAATGCCCATGACATTTCTTATTTGTACAGTGAATGACAGAACTATTGACCAATACTGAAATATTACATGGTTGCTATTCAGCTTCTTTTGCTTTCATTTTACTGTTTCTCTAAAAATTGAAAATGACACAATACAATAAATTAAAGACTTTTAAAAAAGCATCAGAGCTGACAGTTAATGGAATATTTGAGGGGGAATGCAGATACAGCATGTGAGAATCCTATAAACGGGATTTTAAGAAATGGAGTTGGTTTCATGCAAGTGTGAATTGAAATGAGAATAAATTGGCTTCTGGAATCTTCTTTTCTTAAAAAAAAACAAAACTTTTTTCCACATTCTCCTAATCAGAGCAGTTTAGACAAGTGGAGAACATGAATAATACTTGTATAACTATGTTATGGATTATTCACATGTCTGATTTTTTTAAAATGTCAACTCTTAAGATAACAGTAAGAACTTTGACCATGTTTCAGATGAAGATTGCAGAGTTATTTTTTGCCTATACCAGGGAAAAAAATCAAATTGTCTTGGTGAAATTACCTGCTTTTTCAAGTTTTTTCTATTGAAGAAAAGCTATTGGTAGCACCAATGGTTTCTTTTCTCTTAACACAAATAGCAGCTTTGAAGATTTTCACACAGACCATAACACTTCTTCTTTTTTTAAAATCTCTTCCCGTTAGCATCCACACATTATCCCCACAAGTCAATATTCCTTAAATCTGAGATGTGCAGCTTCTGTCACTTGGAAACTCATGCTTTGCATGGCACATTGAAGACCATTCTCCAAAAGGGAGTGGAACAGTGCTTCCTTTGGGCAGAGTTTCATAAGTTTTAAGGGTTAAAATTAATAATTTAGTTAACTGCAAGCTTTAAGGCACTATCTTGAGTCTCTAGGTCTTCCTAAAACGTCATTTTTTTAAAAAAGATTTTTTTTTTCCTCCCACCAAGATGCTCCAGTAAGAACCAATAGGGTAGTGGCTCATATTTTAGTGGTAAAGTATAAGTTTAGTTTCAAAGGTTGCTAATCCTTCTAAAAGGATTTGTTTCTTCTTGATAGGGCAGGCTTTCCTGTCTGATACCTCAGAGAGCAGCTCTCAGTCTGACAACCACGAATACAAAGTTTCTTAAACTGTGAGAAGAGAAAGTAGCTCGTTGATAAAACTCTTGTTTTACACGCAAGAGTTTCCATATTGATCTTTGATATCTTCTACGAATCGTAGAACTATGGAATTGTGAGGGGAGACAGTCCATTGAATCTAAGACTCCTCTCCGAAATACTGGATAACAACTGTCAATCACAGTGACACCTGACAGTGTTAGACTCCAGTTTCCTTTCTCCTGTTTCCCACCTAGTCAATTTCAATGAGGCATGGGTTGCTGTAAGCACTTCTCGCAAATCAATGTTGAAAAAAGCTTGATGGAATATTTTTCTGGAGAGGAAACTATTTTAAATCTCTTCATCTCAGTTTTTGTTTCAGTTAAACAAAAATCTAAGTCATTAGATCTGATACACACTTCCAAGTTCTTGGTCTTTTAACCAAAAGTCTGCAAAATCCTGCCTGCTCAAAAGCTAAATGTCAAATCTGAGCTCAGGTTCATTGGTTTATATACGTTATTTTTTTAAAAAAGAAATAACAATAGGCTCTCTAGCTGGGTCTTAAATATTATTTTCCAGTGCTACCATTCACAACCAAGATAAACATCTGACATTTTCATTTGCCATCATGTCCATGTTTCATTCCACATCATGCTTGCTCTATTTACCTCTTCAGCAACAATGCATCAAATCTCTCCCAATGTAATCCCTCTCTCAGCACTTATCAATGAACTATGAAATAGCATTAAATAGAATTAATTAGAAGTTTTAATGAATCATGTCTGTTCTCATTTATTATACAATGTAATTTTCAACAAGTGATTAATTATGAGCCACAGATGAATGAGTGGCTAATGTAGTTTGTTAACCTTATGAAGGAAGTTGCAGTACACAGCCTAGAGAAGTTCCTTGTCTGTTATTAGAATATATTTATTTGTCTCTGTGCTGCCTGCCCCTCCAATATTTATAAGTACTGAAATGTTTTAGTGATTTTATCATTAATTGCAGAATCTAATTTTTTCAAACTTATGAACATTTTCATCCAAGCTCATTATTATGTTGTTGCTCTTTCTACAAGCCATTGTAGAAGCCATCAAATCAGATAGCTGAAGTCTTACGATACATTTGTTATTAACCATGTCTTAATATACTCAGTTCAAGTCTTATAAGCTATCCAGAATAGGGAATAGAAATCCATGAACTAATATTTGAACCTTCATGCGATCCTTGGATGGCAATCCTTAAAGGTAATAGAATAGCTAAGAGTGTTAGATCCTGGATCTTACATTCATAGGAAAGCCATCTTTTAGACAATCACATGTATTATTTCAGTTGAGAAAGCCAGGGACTAATTTTCTCTTTCTTTCTCCGTTTGAAAGCCATTCCATGGGTTTAAAATTGGTCCTATATTTCTGATAGCAAATACCTACCAACACACGTACAGTCTGAACAAATGCAATACTGCATTTGAAGCCCATTGTTGAAATGCTATACATATTTACTCGTAAATAAGAATATGAGGTATTTTAAAGTACGCATGCACATTTGTGCTTATATCTACATCTGAGAAGCTGGCAGACATGACCATCTGATAGACCCTGATATGCCTATGATATCTGACTTGTTTGCATCAGTCTTTCCATTTTGATGTGTTGGATGACAACCTCTCCAAATTCCAAGCCATCGTTTCTATTTCAGCATCTTCATTTTTTAAAATTTCCCCATTAAGCTAGAACCTGGTAGAGTCACTGCTTTTAAGCCAATCCAGTAAACAAAGCCACCAAGTACTGTCCCATGAAAAGAATTTCATATAATAAATGAACTCAGATGCGGTAGGCTTTTAGTAACTCGATCGTCTTTGCTGATGGTGTAGAATGGAGAACAAGAGCAAGCAGCAATAATATAATATTGATCATTGATTTATAACCTCTTATTCAAATATTTCAAGGGCACTTTAATGAAGATACACCTTGGTTACTGAAATTTCATACACAGAATGGATCCTTACTGCCAGCCTGATGTCAGTTAAAATGAAGTGTTGCAGTCGGAACTGCTGATGTTAGATTTCCAGCTACGCCATGCTATAATTTTCATTACCTCCTGCTATAATTTCAGCTCTCCTCAGTTGTAGGTCAATGTTTAGTCCCTGCCATTCAGCATTAGTTCTTTTTGAGGTGTTTTGGCTCACATCTTCTTCAGCTTTCTTTTCCTAAAGAATTGGAAGATGTATTTCTTCAAATCTTGCATTTTCTCCAAGCCTATTCCTGCTATTATCCTCTCAGGCATAGATACGGGAAACATACTGTCAAACATACTGGTGGCACAAGCTGAATGTCAAAAATGTCAATAATTTTGATAATCTTTAAAACACAGGCTCAAGGTATTTAGAGCACTTTATGGCTTTGCCAATCCTGTATATAGCAATCTTAATAGCATTTGGACATGTACCATCTCATGGTGCTTTACAGCATTCTCTGGACAGTTTACAATGTCAGCATTATTTGAATATTTCCTCCAACAATCTGCATCCTCATTTTACTGACCTCAGAAGGATGGAAGCCTGAGTCAACCTTTTAGGATCGAATTATTGGCTGTGGGCAGAGTTTGCCTGCAATATCGCATTTAACCACTGCACCATCCGGGCTCCTTATAATCGCCATATAATGCATCTAATAATTCCTTATATCTGAAGTCTTTCTTCTTTGTAAATTCAACAGATATGTCATTTTTACACCCCCCATTTTGTGGGGTGTGGTGGCCTAGAGATGGAGCTCTCGACTCACAATCAGGAGGCTGTGAATTCGAACCTAGGTAGCAGCAGATATTTCTCTCTTTGGGAGCAAAGAGAAAATATTTGCCGTGAGCTCCATGTAGGTGTCAAGAAGGACATTCAGCCAGTAAATGCTCAGCTCCATTCAGTTGCCCAATGCAAGGGATTACAGGGTCATTAAAAGGGAAAAAAAAGTATTTTTCAAGTTGCATTTGCAGGATCTTTGAGTCCCTCTTTGAGGGAGATGGGCAGTTCAGAAATGTGAAATATAAATAAATGAATAAAAATCTTCCGAGTCAGGCATAAAAATGGTATTGGCTATACTTCCACCATACATTCCACTACTGTATCTCAGTTCACTAGACATATCTACAACCAGTTCAGCTATGAAAATGAACATGGTTCCTTCCAGTATTTGGACTTACAGATGAAAGTGTGAATTATCTTCTCCATCTGGTATTGTGGGTTAGTGCCATGGATGCCATCCATGTCCTTTAGTGTCTGTTTTGTAATGGCTGGGCCTGCCGCAAAGTTTTGAAGGTAGTCTATTTTAAGACACAATAATACAAGGAGAGAATAGCCTAGTGGGCAGAGCAACAGAACCCCTTCTCTCCTCCATTTTCCATGGAATGTGGTAGAAAATACAGCTACATCTTTTCTCTCAACAATATGAGGGAGTAAAAAAAAAGTCTTATAAGAAAAAAGGCTTTGAGTGAAAAAGCTTCATTTTTTATTTCACATTTCCCCCCTCCTTTTAGTTGCTCTGATGCACTGGGAAGAAAGGATTCAAAAGTGTTTTATTCATGCCTAGTCCACATTTCTGTTGTTCTCTTTGATTTCTTTGATGTTCAGAGGAAAAAAATGTAGAAGTATTATTTTGATGCTCATTCCTCTCCCTTCTCTCTTGCCTCCCACCCCCAGTCTCTTAACGCTCTGCTCTTGGCACTAGTAGAAACAGGAGAAATGTACACACAAATCTTATTCAGACCAAGATTGTATTGCATTGATTGCATTCTGAAAGCTACATTGTACTCTTAGGTCTCTTAGCTTGTTCCAGTATTTGGAACAATGAGAAGCCATTGTTCTCCAAGTAATAGGCCAGGGTTGTCCAACCTTGGCAACTTTTAAGACTTGTGGACTTCAACTCCCAGAATTCCCCAGCCAGCCACAGGTCTTAAAGTTGCCAAAGTTGGACACTCCTGCAATAGATTTTCAGGCGAGGCAGTGAAAATCTAACAGTGTCTTTATTAACAGTGTCTCAATGAATCCTTCCTCTCTAATTCAAGAATGTGCAAAGTGGCTGAAACAATAGGCTTGGAAAATTGAAGCTATAAGTAAATGAAGCACTGTATTGACTACAGATTCTTTGTTGTATAGCAAGCTTCCTATTTCCAACATCATCACAAAGAATGTATGTACAATTTACCTCTTCTGAGGTTGCAGAAAACTACAAGTTTGGTACAGAACTCTCCAATTATTTTTTATAAAATCTAAAATATGCGTACACACCCAGAGCTTCCTAAATGGCTGCCCTGTGCTATTCTGAATAGACAGCGACATTTGTTAAATACATGTGTACACTTAGTTATGCATCTAGTGAATAAATATAAATAGGCTGTTGTAGCCAACATCCTGCTACAAAACAGGAATTTTGACTTTCTTTCCAGGTAAGTGTAATGCTGGAGGTAAGAAAAATATTTCATACCTGCTCTTTCTTTTTATGCAATCTTATATTTAGGGCTGCCAGATCTGGCTGCAAAAATGAAGATATCCTCTAAAACAGGGGTGTCAAACTCATGTTGTCACAGCAGTGTCACGTGATGTATAGGGACTTTTTCCCCCTTCGCCTAAATCAGGTGTGGGCATGGCCAGTGCATGATGCATCTGGTCTACGGGCTGGGAGTTTGACATCCCTGCTCTAGAATGGCAATGACTTAGAGGTCCCTATATCTCTTGTCTTCCCTCTAATGGTTGCACCCTAGCTATGTTTACTCAGAAATAATATCAGTCGAGTTTTGTAACACTTGTATTTACTTAAAGTAAATATTATAATGTTTAGGTTATAATTGCATTCCTGTTAGGAAGCTTCACTGAATGCTGTGAAACTTAGTATGAATAAACAGACAGTGTTTTGGGGCCTGTTCCACTCTTCTGCCTCTGACTGAAGATAGAGATAGTGATGAGTCAAGTTCTTTTGAATACTGAAAGAAGTTTACAAGTCTAGCACAATGAAAGGGTCAATTGTTATGGTTCTTGTTTTAGTTCCTATACTCACCAAATTGATTTATCATCTGGAGCAGTGAGCTGGGCCTCTAACAATCCTGATATATTGTAGATCTTCTAAAATAACATACAGATAGTTGTGGAGTTATGATGGCAACTGAGGCCAAACTTTCTGTTGCTAAGTGATGCTTGGATGGCTGGGTTGGAGAGGGTGTTTGAGGGGCACAAGTGGTGGGGGAGGGGTGGCACTGTGCTGCTATGAAGTTTGGGATGGCTGCTACCAGGTGGGGAGGATGCGTGAATGTGTACGGGTGACCAGGAAGGCAGAGTGCAAGCAGGCTTGGGGAGGATGTGCAAGGGCATGCAGGTGCATAGTGTGAGCACAGAGTTGCTGGGTGGATGGGACTTACCTGAGGAACTTGCAACCTTCCCTGTCGTCTTTCCCATTGACTTTGCTTGTATTATTCAATGTCAGTGTAACTTTGAGTGGTCTTTAAACAGTGGTCATTAACCTGTGGCTGAATCACTTTGACACTGGACCGGCATCTTAGGCCACGCATTTCATGTCAGATGATATAAGTATTTTTATAAATAATGACTATGAGAAATTACCATGGACTCTTAGTTTGTAAAGATGGCAATAAAACCTTCTGAAAAGGTTGTTCTTGGCACAATAAAACCTGGTAATTCCAAGCATCCGAAAGACTTTTTCCAGGATCAAAAGAAGAGAGGTAAGGTGGTATGCTATTAAGTCTCCATTCTTTGAATACCTTATTTAATATATTTTGGATGATGTCATGATATGTATAGACCTTTAGGTTACAGGTGTCAAACTTGCAATGTCACATCGCTGTCACATGATGCATCATAATGTTTTTTCCCCTTTGCAGAGCTGAGGGAGGCGTGGCCTGCATGTAACACATCCGGCCCATGGGCTGCGAGTTTGACACCCGTGCTCTAGGTCATACTTATTAACATTCAATATTTTATTCCTTTGAGAGCTATTTTGTTTTCAATAAACGGAGTGTCTCTTTAAGGATTTATATGCTTATATCCTCTCTGAGCGCTTGAAGGGGAAGGATCCCACATTTGGTACTGAAGTTTCATGTTTGAAAATTAGTTTTTCAGTCACATATTTATTTTATTATATGGCTCAGGCTTGGTTTTCTCTCCATAAACCAGAGATGGATGAATGCAGCTAGAGCATGCACTGTCCCCAGAGAATGATAATTCTGGGATTGATGTTAAAGTATCAGCAAGTCAGTTTTACTTTATTATCATGTGGTGCTGTCACATCCAAAAGTGCAATTTCTGAGGAGCCGCTAAATTTTTATTGTGACACAATTCACCTATTGAAATACTGCCCCTGCTTAAGTGTGGGAGATGGGAATGGGAGGGCCAACATTTGTGCTAGAACTTATAGCAAATCTTATAAGGACCTGTTTATAAAAAGCCTTGAATTTAATGCTAGTGCATGACTGGAAGAGGCAGAATTGCTTATGTATATTAAAATGTCTTTCTGATAAACATCAGTTATGTCACACAGTATTCTTCCTTCCTTATTCCTATTTATTTTAGTATCTATTGTCCTCTGTATCCAAGGTCAGCACTGTCACAGCGCATGGTATTTCAGCACATGGGAGGGGATTCTGAATATTCAACTCGTGTTTAAATATGGGTTATGTGCATCAGCTAACAGTAAAGTAAAGCTCCCCCTTACTTTACTGTCTGTTATATAGTTTTAGAATTGTGTAGTACTTTGGATTTAATCTCCAGAAGATGTTCAACTATTCCCTCTGTAAATTTCTAAGCCAGTGCTGTTCTGTGGCTGAGAATTCCAGAAGTTAATTATGCACTAAAAAGGAGTTTCTTTTGCTTAACACTTTGTTTAATCTGTCATGTTGCTTTTCCCAATTAATTCTATTGGGTAGTGGCAGAGTTTAGAGATATAAAAGGCAAGAAATCTACTGTTACCTATACTCATGACATGACCATTCTTTGAAATTCATACACAATATATATTTAGTTGTAACAAAAACAAAAGATCTGTGATGACAATATTGCTACATTAGCTCATGGAAAGTAGGATTTTTTTTTCCTGCAAAGGGATTGAAATAAAATATATTATCTTTCGAAAAACCCTAAACCTATGCATCTTGTTTTCTTTCAATCTGATTGCTTGGTGAAAAACAAAAAGACATCTAATTGATTGAATTAAATTAACTCAAGATTTTATTTTGTGGGGGGAGGTGTTGTTACTGTGGTTACTGGATATCTTTATTAATTTTTAATTAAATTTGGCTGTTGTTATCAATTAGTATCACACACAAGGGATTCACCAATAAATGTTATTGATTTGATGTTTTTTCTCCTTTTAGTTTTTGTTAACAACCAAATGAGAAAATCAGGAGTTTCCTGGGTAAATATATACCTTTATTTTAGCGTAAATGTATTGGCAATAATAAATTGTTTTTAATAGAATGAATTGTTGAAAAAGGAATGGAACGGTGAGATCAGAAATGCAACAGATAGCATGACAGTCACTCTGCAATGTTAACCATATAATTAGGTAATACTCAGGATGCATTCCTAGCCAGAGGCTTAATCAAAAGAAAGAAGAATTAGAAGCATGTGAGGGTTGCTAGTCCCTAAATTTATGCAGGGAAATATGTAATCCCCCTTCCCCAACAGAACAAGCCACAAGAAAACCCACCTGTGCTGCAGAAGTTAAATAGAGAACTCACAAGCAAGAAAAATATGACCTTTACTAAATTGTATCATATCAGTGAAACATGTTAAATAAAGAAAGATGCTTATACAACAGGAGTTAGAGATGAGGGAATAGCTATTGTAAATCTTAAACCACTATAGACAGTGCAGAGATTAAATCAGGTACTTTAAATCTTCAACTGCTATTGTCAACAAGGCAAACAAAGGAATACAATTCTGGAAAAAAAATAAGCCACAAAATTGATAGCATTACATTGGGGAGAGGAAGTCTTATTTCTTGGTAATAAATGCCATAAGTAATTTTTATGTTACACTATAGTGGTATTTCTGTAGCATAAATAGTTCTAAAACCGGAGCATAGACTCATATATTATAATTTCTAACATACACAAAGCACTCATTAATGTTTAACAGACTCTGGAGACAATGGGTTCTACAGCCTGTTTAAGAAAGACTTATGCGGTGAATGATCAATGCCACAAAACACGAGTTAGGATCCACCAGGACCACAGTCTACGAGCATAAAATGCTATATGCATAAGAGCGTTTTGTGCTCAGGACTGTTTTGCAGGAACTCATGTTGTTTTTCATGTGTTCTGTCATGGAAAGTAGAGTAAATTAGCTGCACTTCCACCACTGTCTTATCATTGTTTGCACTCTGCCTCATGACTGTATAATGTAAAGGTTGGCACCATATTAAAGAGAAATTTCTTCTTGCAATTAGCAATGCTCACATGCCATTGAGCTACTTAAAAACAGAGGAAGGATCTTGTTGCTTTAGGCCAGAGATCTTGGAAGATAGCTTACCAACAATGCTAGTTCTGACCTCTTAGCTGCTTAATCATTTTTCTTCCTGAGTAGCCAGGTAATACAGGTATGGTTTTGAATTACCCGTTCTTAGTGTGAGAGCTAGTTTTGACAAGGTCAGAAGTAAACCTGGATCCAGACATGTTTGTTAGCACAAGAAAACTATCTTTCGCATCTAAAAAAGAGAGGATTCAAGCCCATTTTATCACAATGATGGGAAAAAGCACAATAATCTGAACCTTCATTTCACTAAACAGAAAACTTACACTTGATATTTCTTGCTCACTGGAATTTGCTTCATTTTTCCTTCTTACAATAAACCTACTTACCATGGGTCTGCATCTTGGAACATCTGTACCAGTTATAGTTTGCTGAGAAAGCCTGATGACCATTATAGTAATTCTTATTTCCATTCTAGGACAGAAAAAAACTACCAAATCACTTTGAATGTTTTGATCTGATCTATAAGAATTAGTCCATTGGCAACACTGACCATTATTAATCAGGTTGAAAATGTCTCGCTTCAGTAACAAATACCCATAATCATAGAGAGGTGGCAGCATAAATTGAACAGATGAATCAGATAATGGACATAGCGCAGTGGATGGATCAAATCAAGCAACTGCCAATCATTGCACAGCCTTCTACAACTTTGTGGCAACAAACCCTGGTTGCTTGATTGACAAATACAATGGAAGTCCTGAGAGGTTCAAGAGCTTTCACAGAACTGTTTATTTCCCAGTCATTCTCAGGAGGAATTGTAATCAGTCTCTTAAATGGGCAGTGATCTTCATGGAGCACAATAGATCTGGTGTAGGCAGCTATACAAATTTTATGGCTAAACTGTTTCATCAGGGGGTCAATAGTGGAAGAAGCTAAATGTTAAATATGGCATATGAGGTTGTGTTCAAGTTTTTGTTGAGGATGTGGGCTGAACTGATTGAAAATAGGTTGACCATTGGTCAATTGGTTGACCAGAATCTGGTCAACTATAGGATGCGTTCCCTCAAATATCCTTTGATCGGAGTTAGTTCTGAGGCACTCATATTGCCACCATACAACAGTATTCAATGTTTTTGAAGGAACTAGACAATCGAAGAAATTTTTCATTAATAATTTTCAGAATGGACTCAGATACTAAGACAGTACCAAATTAAAA
>JANHFL010006173.1:0-15048 GCA_032468155.1 Oxyrhabdium leporinum
TTGCTACCCCTATATTTCAGGAGGGGAGAGCAGTATAAGGCGCTTCTGTGTCAAAAATAAAAAAGCCAACAAAACCACTGACTGTGTGATAAATCACAGGTACTTTTCTTGCACACCCGCAGAAACTGCAGTGCTTGGGAAGGGAGAGGAGAGGCAGCTGGCCAGTTGGAGCCTGAGGAAGCCCACCAGAGATACAGGATTATCAGAAAGCTAGCAAGAGGAGAACAAAAAAAGATACATTCAATGGGGTGATTTACAAGGCCAAACTGGTCCACAGAAGGAACTGGCAGCATCACCAGAGGGAGGTTCCTGGGCTGCAGGGTGGTGGGTCGATCCTAGTTACCTGCATTTTTTGCAGCTATGGACACGAGAGTCAGGCACTTCCTAAGGGATCTCCAGAGGACCAGCCATCTTCTCCATCCTTCAGGGCATTCATAGGTGCACCACCCTCCAACATAAATCCCCAACTCTCCAGCTCTTCCACAGACCGATCCCTGCTTTAGCCTACTGTGGGTGCTGCTTCATGCAGTGCCAAGAAGGGGAGGGAATACATTAAAATTGTTTGTGAATTCTATCGGAGAAACTCCAAGTGGCTGTCCGAAGGACATGGCCCGTCACTAAGCCCTGTATTGCCTTGAATTGACTTGGTTTGTTGACTGCATCCTGGTGGGAACTTCTCCAGAACCAAAAATGGTTGCTGCAAGCACGTGATGCTAAGTTCAGCACAGGGCAGCTCCCATGTCTGATGTTCGTTCGAGCAATTTGTAAAAGGCAGAGGGAGCGAAGGAGAGAACTCAGCTGGCCCCACAATGCCCACGAGAACCACATCCTTGATCTTGCAGTGACCAGTGATCCTTCCCCAACTCTTGGGGCCTAGGAAGTGGTTTCCTTCTAATGAACCAACCAATGGGCCATCGGACTCCCTATTAGCTCTCATTATTCCAAACACTGGTCCTGGCCAGACCCAGCAGAAGATCGAAAGGGAAGACGCAGTTCTGGAACCTGAGCAAGTGACCAGCCAATCTTGCTCTCCCCCCGTCGCACAAGAGCTTTTCTCTCCTCTCTTGGGAGGCGGAAGCTTCCAAGAGGGGCCAAAGTCAACTCGGCCTACCTAGCATAGCCCAACGGCTTCCATCCCATGTCCTCTTTCAAGATCTGATGGCCAAGGAGATGACAGCCGCGAGGAACGTCGGAAGGCATTGCGCGGGGGAAGCGGCACTGTTCCCCGGGCCAACTTTTGTGGTCCAAAGATTAGGGGCAGCTTTGGAGATCTATAGAAAGAGACATTCCTTCCTCCTGCTGTATGGATCGTCTTACCTCCTTGGTGTGACTTCTAGGGCAAGAGGACGCGGCCATTTGTCATCCCGGGTCCCAACGTTGAGCGCTCAACAGTGGCTCAGAAGCCACCGTGGATGGAATCCCATCCCCGCTTCTTAGCGTGACTGCCATCCCCACGTATCCTCCTGCCCACGTTTCTGAAGGCAGCCTCCTTCGGTGCCCTTGGCCGGACGAGCGACCTCCTGCAAATGGGGGGCGGGGGGGGGCTCTCAGCAAAGGAAGGCTTGCAGGGCGAGGCCCTTCCCCGATCCACCCACAGCTGCTCGGGAGGATAATCTTAGGAACGTGGCTGGGACAACGACATTCTCTGAAGCGCTTCCAAGCACTCATCGCTCAGCCAGACAAGGGCAGGGAGCTGGCAGGCCTCTACCCTCCTCCTCCTCACCCCGCCAGAGAAAATGCCCTTTTAAAATCCGGCGGACGCCAGGGCACACAGGCTGGCCGCTTTGATCTCCTTCTCCGAGCGGCGGGCAAGATCAATTTTCATCCACCTCGCCCAGCTCCAGATCAAAGGACGGAGGCTGACAGGAGAGAAAGGGAAAAAGGCACAGAAGAGGGGGAGGGGGCAGGGAACGGGCAGGCACCTGAAAACGTAGCACAAACACAGGCCCAGTTCTGTCGTCAGGAGCGCCTCCGAGTTGCTCAAAGGGGAAACTCAGCAAAGAACGTGGTTTCTTTGGCTAGGTGACTGCAGGGAGCCCTCAAACGTACATCCAGTCATTTAGCAACGGTTCGGCATGAAGACAAATCCTGCAAAAGGGACTTATGACCAGGTTCAAAGTTAGGATGGCCGCCCCACCACCATGGGTCACACGGCCACCTTTTGACCCTCAGCAACGAGCCTGCATTCATGGAAAAAAACCACCGTGGAACCCAGAACAACAGGCGGAGCTAGCTAACCTGCGCAGAACAGAATAATAGCATTGGCAGGGACCTTGGGGTCCCTTCTAGTCCAATCCCTGCACAAGCAGGAGACCCTCCACCATTTTGGACAAATGGATGCCCGATCTCTTTTTTTAAATGGTGACAACTGGGTCTGCAGGCAAAATTCGCCCCTGGAACCTGTCAGGAGCTTGCAATTGCCAATTTCCAGCCAGTTCTAGGCCCTCTGGAGGTCCCCGCCCCAAAGTGGCAGCCGTTTGGGGCTGAACGGCTTGAGGAAGGGGCTGCATTCAGCAGCTTGTCCCTCTTAGGAACGGGGATAAACTCCCCGCGTCATCTGCCCTCTTGCTTTCCTCAGCAGCTTTCCAGCCAGAGCCCTCTCCTGAGGATGTGCCCAGTAGGTGTCTCTGCCTAGACCTCAGATGGTGGACATCTCGATACAGAGGAGATCAAGGGGAAGAACCTTTGGTCCCCGAATCGGCTGGGTTGACACACATTTCAACATGAATGTCTTGCTGACTGTCTATGGAGATTCTCAAGCCATCCAGGTCATGGATGTCCCAAAGGTGTTTTTTCCAAAAGGCAACTGGAGCTTGTTTGTTTTTTTCTCCGAAAACGTTTCGCTTCTCATCCGAGAAGCTTCTTCAAGTCTGACGAACTGAATTTTTTGGATGAGAAGTGAAGCGTTTTCAAGGAGAAAGAGCCAAAAAGTCCAGTTGGCTTTTGGAAACGGAGCTTGTTGGGCGTCTCCGAGCCAGCCAGGTTTATTGATTGATTGTTTGCCCACCACAGTCAGCAAAACAGAGCTGGCCTGAACGACGGACCTCACCCCTTTTGCTCTTCCAACGCCGGCTTTTCCGTCAACGCTGCAGAAAGCCACCCAAGTGTGTGTGGGAATTCCAGAACGACCTCAGGAGCATTTCCTCCGCGTGGTACGGAGCCCCCCACCCCACCCCTGCACGTCTGCACTCCTTCATCTGCCTCTTCTGCCTTCTCCACATCTGCCCTTCCCCAAGGAATGCATTTGGCAGAGAGCTCAAATTAATCCAAGAACGCTCGGCATTTGCTTCAAAATGCAGTCCAGATGAAGGCTTTCTTCTCTGGGGAGGGGGCTGTGGGCTTGACAGCACTTGGCCCACCCACCCCTCCTAGCAATGCACCCAGGCCAGGCTTCCTTGCCCATAGATGGGCCTCAAAGGAAGGTCACCCGCTTAAGGTGCATCACTGTCATTCGAGTGGCCCCAATCAAACCATTTCTCTGCCGTCCCTTCACAGCGAGTTGCTTTTTGCTACTTGGCAACCTACAGATTTTCTTTCCTTTTCCTTTTTTTCCCTTTTAATAGTATACTTGGACGCTGACAAAATGCAAGCCTTTGTTTGCATGCTCAGGATTTTGGCGGCGATGGCTGGTTTAGGACCGGTTCATAATAAGGAGTAATGACTCCCATTTCTTCTTCTGTCTAAAGCAATCAATGGCTTTGCTGCTTGCAGAGAGGATTAGTAATTACCCAGATAAGTAAGTGTGAGCACGTGTGTGTGTGTGTGTGTGTGTGTGTGTGCGCACATCTCCGTGTGCTTCCGCCTGCGTGCAAAAGTCGGTGGAAGCCACCAGGACGAGACGTTGGCAGATCAGGATGGGTGAGTGGGGCTGGCTGTTGCAGGCTGCTGGAAGTTGCAACTGGGTGTAACTGTGCTCTTTCCTTAGTCTGGATTTATGCACCGCGCCAAGCCACGATGTTCTGAATCGCAGCTTCTTGATTGAACCACGTCTTCACATCTAGATCAGATTAGATTCACAGAGCTGGAAGGGATCTTGTAGGTCATCTAGTCCAGCCCCCCCTGCCCAAGCAGGAGACCCTACACCGTTTCTGACCAACACCAGGCCAGTCTCTTCTTGGAAACCTCCAGCGGGGAAGCTCCCACAACTTCTGAAGGCAACTCTGGTTGCTTGTTCTCACTGTCAGAAAATTTCTCATTTCCAGGTTGAATCTCTCGTTGATCACTTTCCATTCTGACTTGGGTTGAGCCTAGATTTCAGAAACAGATGCAGGATTTGAGAAAAAGTTGCCTCCAAATCACATCCCGAGTTTAACCGAGCTGTATTAATTTGCAACCAGCTTTCTATAAGGTGCAGAAGGAGAGCAGAGAAGCAGATTGACGATTCTTATTTATGTAAGTATGTAGGTACTGATGAGTCCATACGAACTGCTTGCACCTACCTCTGTTCGCCTTTCGGCCGCATTGTTTAAATTATTAAAAGGGACATAATGCTTTACAGATTCTTACTTACTCCGCAGCTTAAGGGCCCATTCGATTCCTTCTCCCGTGTTCTGCTCTCCTTCTCACGCCTATTCTGTTCCACCCTTACCTCGAGTTGCCACCGATCTCCAGTTGTTGTAGCAGCCCCGGGGGGTCGGCACAAAGGCCCATCTCCCCCCCCCTCCCCAAGGACACCCCAAGAACGAAAGTAGACATCCGCCAAGGCCAGCAGACGACAGACTAGAAAGGCAACCCATCTGCTGCTACCCTGGGTTGGATCCCATCCAGACGGGCTGCTCTTCATAGTTTGCATTTTGGGTCCTGTGGCTTTTGGGAAGGCGGTGGAGATGTCAGCCCAAGGTGGAAAGCCAGAAAGTGTGTGTGTGTGTGGGGGGGAGAGAGAAGTGACACCCCCCCCGGCACTACCGGTCTCCAGAACCAACCGGCTGCAGAAGAAGCTACGAGGAAGCAGAACCAGCCCAGTTTCCCCAGTTGCTACTTCAGTTGGATCCGGACCAAGGAAAATCAGCCCAGTAATCCGACATGGCGTTTCTCAACCTGGGCAACTTTAGGCGGTGCGGACTTCAACTCCCAGAATTCAACCTCAAGCGAGAAAAGATGTTGGCAGCTACCAGCAAGAAGGCCGTAACGGCATGTCTGATCACCGACGGTGAGACGGATAATCCTGGACTTCGTTGAGTGACCGTTTGAAGTTACAAGGGCACCGGACACTTATGGGGAAAACCTGCTTCACGCTTCCGACCGTTGGAACTATTCCCCATGGTCGCATCATCAAAATTCAGGCGCTTGGCGACTGACTCGTATTTATGACGGTCGCAGTGTCACGGAACCTCCTTTTGCGGCCTTCCGACAAGCCAAGGCAACGCAGAAGTCAGCTTTCACATCACAACCAGGTTACTAACTTAACACCTGCAGTGACTCACTTAACAACTGCAGTCAGAAACATCGTAAAATGGAGGAAAACTCACTTAACCAATGTCTCACTTAGCCACCGAAATTTGGGGCCGCATTGTGGTCATAAATCGAGGACTATCTGTGTCTTCCTTGGGTTGGTCCCTTCCAAAACTGTCCAAATTGACGCATTCCCATGTCTGCTGTCTGCAAAGGCCACTTTCCCCTCATCCCTCCATGCACTTTCAGTTCAATAGCTGAGACTTTTCCTGTCTCCCCACCAACGCATCTTCCTAAATGCTCCCAAAAAGACGCACAAAGGAAGGAAAGACAGAATTGCACAGAACGTCTTCCAACTAGCTCGATGGCATCACCCCGAGGTATCTGACATTTGTTCCCACTTAAAATTTCCTCCTCCTCCTCCTCCTCCTCTTAGCAATAGGAAAGCCGGAATTATATCTTGAATCAACATCTACAGGATCAGCTCAAATATCAGCCAATGTGGATAGCCTTCTAAACACGATGCAAAATGCAGAACGTAACCTGAAAAGAAAAGAAAGAAACAAAGAAAACTCACGGTGAGAGTGCTGGACGTATTCCATACGTTTCCAAAAAAAGCTATTTCTTCCTCTCACAGGCAGAGGTAGATGTGCAAACACACACACGCACACAAATGCAAGACAGCCAAGCACGTGATCCCCAGCCTCCGACTGATGGTAGAACCTATTTATTTTTAAAAGAAGAAGAATAAACAATCCTCCCTGTTCCCAGCTCTTCATATTTCCGATGCAAATTAAGAGCCTAAAAAAGAAAGGAAAAAACATCTCCAGAGCAGCCAAAGGGGAAGCTAGGGGGGCCTCTGAGAGATTCCCGTTTTTTCCATGCTCAACAGACAGAGGCTCAGGACACAATCTAGGAACAGACGTGATACGGAATCGTTTTTAAAAAAAGAAAAATAAGAAAAAATTAGAAAAGCATGCTTGATCTTGTGGACTTTCTGGAAAACATCCGAGCATCTTCTGAAGGCGGAACAGCATATTCTCTGCCGGGTTCCCATCAGCCACACCGGGGGAATCGCATTAGTCCTGTCTGAGAAGCGAAGGGCGCTTCTGCCACGGAGAGCCTGTCTAAAATTGGCCAGCTTTTAAAATAAATAAATACGCAGCTCATTCATAACAAGAATCCAGTGTTAAGTCCAGTCAAATGGGCACCTTCAAGCCCAGCTTGCTGCCAATGAAACGGCCAATGCAGATTCCAGAGCAAAATGTGCAGGCCGCAGAACCATTTTCTGCTTTGGGACGGCTCTTCTGTTCTCCTGGTCAGGTTGGGCTTTGATCTCAAACCAAAGCGTATTTTTTAAAAAATTGTCCGATGGGGTTTCGTCCAGTAACTTTGCTCATTCCGATCCACTGAGGATGCTGTGTGCTTTTGCCATCCCAAGCAGCAGGTTGCACAATTCACAGGTGATACCAGCCGAGTGTTATTATAACCCTGTCATAGTAAGTGAACGAGAGTTCTTCAAAATACAAGCACTGGGGTCTTTTTGGCCAGACCTCAAACGAGTTGTTTTAGGAAAGGGGTGGTTTTTTTTTTAAAACAAAAAAGTACATATTAAGCCCGGTTGTCTGACGTTGTTCTTTTCGAGTGCTTCCAAAGGGCTAGGAAGATTTGTAGAGCATTTTCACAATGCAAACCGATCATGGATTCAGCCCGCACTGTGGCCAAGGGTCGGCTGGAGTCAGTTGGCCATCAGAAAAAGCCACCATATTAGGAGAGCGCCCACCAGTTGAAGGTTCAGCGCTGGGTCCTTGGCACTGAGGTTTTGACCCGCTGTCTCTTTGCTCTGCTGATTTACAAGCTGCCTGTTGGAAGGGCTGCCTTCGCTGTCCAGGTCGTATGCAAGCTCTAGAAGGAAGGAAAGGAGAAAGGGAAAAGGTAATGAAGAAGAAAAGCGAGAGAGCTTATGAACTTTTGACGCCTTTTAATAAAACTGTCGGTCTGAAAAAGTGCTACCAGCCAGACTGCAGGAAACACAACCAGATGAGCTAATTCTGCTTTATTGTAAGGCTACATTCGCAGAATCTCGCACGTCTGAAAGTACAATTCTCCCACCGTCTCCTCTACGGGCCGAGAAACGAGGGAGGGTCCCTTCGGAGCTTCTCGCCCTCCCCACGATACAGCTGTGAGTTATGCTGACCCTTATCTGGCTGTTCCCTTGGCTGTGCCTCATGGCCCCATGGCCGCCCCAGCTCTTTCTCCCATAGCATTACACTACCAGACCCCCCAAATTCAAGAAGGGCCATCGGTTGGAGGCCAGCAGCCTGAGATCAACATTGCCAGGGTTTGTTATGGGGTGCCCTGAATCATAGGCTGGCTTTGTGCGACATATTAATCCAAAGATGGGAGTAGGACGTCTTCACACAGTGGATGGAGGGCTCCTTGGCGCTCTCTCGCTTACAAAGCCCCCACCTGCCGTAGGGTTTCCTACCACAGAGTTTTCCTTCCTTCTGGGACCAGCTCGGTTAGCTTTCTGACAGGAAGGCCCAAATGTTCAGCCTAGCTTTTCAGCCAGGCAAAATCAACCCAGTTTGGGCTCTTTTCAAGGGGACGCATGGAGCTCCCTTTCAAGGGGACGAGCAGCCCCCCCCCCCCATTGCTACGGAGCCTGGCTGGGCAGCTGAAGGGAATCCTTCCTGCTAGTAAGCCAATGAACCTGTCCTGCTATTAACCCATCAACCCCAGCAGATCTCCTCCGGAGCTCTTGCGGGCAACTCCAACGGGGATCCTGACGACCAAGCAGGCTAGTCCCCAGGGAAAGAACCTCTTTCCAGAGATGGGGGCCAACCCCTGCTCCCGGCCTCTCCTTCTCAGCCCGGCCTTTTGTACTCCAGATTAGATAATCGGCTGACACGAGGAGTAAATCATTAGCTCTGCTCCTCGGTGGCCGATCAGATGGTGTTTTCCTTTCCCTCTGCCCTGCCAAGCAGGAGGAAGGTGGGGCTTCAAGGAGATTTGAGGTTTCTTCTTTCTTTTTGGGGGGTGGGGCAGGTGGTAAAAGCCACCAGGGAGTGTTGGGTTGCTGAGATACACGTCTTCTGCTCTGAGTTTTTGTTTTTTTCCTTTTTTCGTGCAGCAGCGTGACACACAGCCAAAGTCTTCTGTGCTTGCTCCGACATGCAAGAGGAATGAGAGCTATTGAAGCTGTAAACCTGCAAATATGTGTCTTCCATTTCCATGTCAACAAAGGAAAAGGGGGAGAGCATCCCACCAGGAAAAGACCGCTTGAATTATCCCTCCACAGATATTTGTCAGAGAGAAGCCCTTCTGAGCTGCCTTTGTTCCTGGAAGCTCCGGGAAGTCCAACTTTTGAGGGCCAAACATACCCAGCAGGGACCTCGTGGTTTAGATTCAGAGAATGAGACCTCCGTGTTGGGAATGCAACTGTCCCGGCTGCTTCCTCCAAGGGAGTCTCCAATCCCCCAAAGATCTGCCATTCATTGCCTTTCAAAGTCCGGCTCCGTCTGAACCAAAGGAGGCCTTCAAAGAAACCAGGCAGTGCTCAGCTGGCAAGTAGCCGATCACTGGAGAACCCAGAAGGAAAACAGAGGCTGGCACCCAAAAAACATCTCTTGAGAGAGAACTCTGCTTCTAGGTAGGCATGGCCCAGCTGATGCCCAGCAGCTTCTGTTCCTCCCCATAGGACCACGTAAACGATGGAGGCAAACAAGCCGCTTGGGTTGAACTTTCATTGCAGGAATTATCTTGGGAACTCAAGGCATGGATGGACACCAGTTCACAAGTGACGGTCCAGAGTTTCGCAGTGATGGATGAAAAGGCAGAAGGCCATCCGAGGAGTGACTCCGGGACTCCATTTCACCCAGAATGAAGGTGGCAGTGCAGAGGCCAGGGTAGAAAACAGGAAGGGGCCCCCTTTCCATTTTGCAAGGACCCCCCGAGAGGCAAAATAAGGCGGATTAATTTCCTTTGAGTAAGAGGCAGATCTATTCCTCTCAAGTATCCCTCCTTGGCCTACAAGAGAAACCCTGCCAGGCCCCAACTCTTGGCCACAGGATATTTGCTTTTTTGCACCGCAGACTCAGCTTCTCTCCTGCGGGAACAGGCTGTGCTGGGCGCCTCCCCCAAACTCACTTTGTGTCCTAGACCCCTGTGAGAAGGAACAGCCACAAGAGAGATTGCCATGGTGAAGGGAGGCATCAGGCGCCCACTCCTGCTCCCTTCCTCGCTGCCAGTTCCTGGCAAAGCCGCCCTGAAGTTCAGCCGCCTGCTTATTTCCAGGAGATCCGCCTGCATTTCTGCTTTTTCTTTTTCAGAATTCGGCCGGGCTGTTTTGCAAACCGATCACGGGTGCAAACATACCTCTCTCTGCGCGGCCCGATGGGCTCGTCGACTTTAGCTAGCTTCACAGGGATGGGAAACGGGCACTGGCGAGGCCAAAGCACGCTGGTTTTCGTGCAAACTTTGAAAAAGCGGTAAAAGGCAAGCAAAAACAAGACGGAACAAAATCCACGCAAAAGAAAAACAAATGAAAGAGGACAAATTCACTTCGCCTTGATCTGCCGAGCCACTCATCCGAAAGGCATCGAAACCAAACCTACAAATATCTAAACTTAAGTCTAAGCCTAGAGAGAGAGAGTCTGCTGTGTAACTTAACTGCAGTTTTATAGAGGGAAGGCAGCTTTTCCAACGAGGGCCATCCAAGTGTTTGGACTACACCTCCCATGGCTCCCAGCTCCTAACTTCTAAGTTAGGAAGCGTAGCTCAGCTCAACTGGAGGACACCGCTTAATTGCAAGACTAACTTTCCGATTAAACTGAGTGTAACGGGATAAAAACACTCTACGCAAACAGATAATTGGACCTGGGAACCGCAGGGCAGAAGAGCCGCAGTGACTTCAGAATCTTCTCCTCTGCTGAGATATAATATAAATCCTCCCTAAGATCTCCATAGTACAAAGATTGGACAGCGCAAAAGGTGTGCAACCGAATTCAAAATTACTTTAGGCACATTATAATTGCACACAATGTTTCCTTCCTTATTATTTTTAAGGGCATGACGCTAAAAACCGAACGCCTGATAATCCTCCATTCTACGTCTGTCTGGAACAAAACCAGCCTCTCATTAACACGGTTAATATTAACAAATAATGGCTTTTAAAGCTGCAAAGGAATCTTAAAATCCAGGTGGGACAAGGGCTAAACAATGCACGAAAGAACAAAGGACTGGAAAGGGGGGGGGGAAATACATCCAGGAACAGCTGCATAACAATTCCAAGGATTTCGTTTTGACGGTAGGAAGTCGAGGGAGCATTGTGATCACATCTTAGATAGAATCACAGAGTTGGAAGAAGGGACCTAAGAGGTGATCAGGTCCAACCCTTTACAGGAGTCATTCTACCAGGCTCAATATTGCCAGCTTTCATTTGAAAAACCCCAGTGAAAAGGAAGAAACCACCCTGGGCAGTAAATCTCTTTGGGACTTACTCTACGGAGTAATTTCTTTCAAGGCCACATTGGTGCGTCTCTAAATAATATCCTTACTTTTCTTGGGTTTTTTGTTTGTTTGTTTTGTTTTGTTTTGAAGGCAGATGCACCTTAACCGAGGTAAACTTTCCATTTTTCAGTCTGGGAATTTCTCTGGGGTCCATTTGAAAGCCCTCACTGATCGCCTTGAATGCTCCAAATTAGCCCAGCTCATTTCAATGTCCCCATTCCAAGCCGTTCGTCATCTGGAATTTCTTAATGGCCTTTGGAAAAAGAAAAAAAGGGAAAAAAAGAAAAGAAAAGAGGCTTTTTATGCCTGGCACAATCTTGGTTTTCATTCTTACCTAACTCCTTCGTTGAGATGTTGCAGCCAACACAAACTCTGACCGGCGAAATAATGTAGAGATCCTTGAATGAAAGGGGGCTCAGCCCTTCCTTGGCGGCTGTTATTTTAAAGGCCAAATAACGTGGTTTTTCTCCCAGCGAGGAGACAAAGAAGGGGGGCGCGTAGCGCAGCCACGCCGGGGCTCTGGGTGAAAAGGGCCTTCCAACAGGCAGCGGGGCACGTAATGAGTCCATTATGCGGAGCCTGAAAAGAGAGGCTTTTCAGGAAAGGAAACGGGGCCTTGTAGTCTTGTCTTGGCAATGATCTTGCTTCGGAATTTCATTCTGTTTACATGCCGTCCGGCGGTAAAGGACAAGGCGCTGGCAAAATGCTCCTTTGGGAGACGGTACCCAAAGCAGCCCCATTAGGAACATTTGCTCCGCGTCCTCTTATGACCCCGTCCGCACCGCCAAGAGGGTCCGAAAGACAATCAGGTGCTAGACCAGGGACAGCCCAGTTCAAGGCCACGCTCGGCCCCAGGAAATACCCTAGTTGGGCAAAAAAAAGAGCCTGTAAAATCCGACGTGACTCGCTTAACAGCCGCCTCTCTTACCCATGGAAATTCGGGTCCCGTTGTGGTCACAAGCCGAGGACTTCCTGCAGGCGTAGGCAGGATTGTAGACATGGGGCTTGCAGAAAAGAGAGTTCTGGGTGTGTTTCTTTCAAGGTTTAGTGCTTGCTGGTCCCTAGGAGAACCAAGCAGGACACAAGGAGAGGAAGCCCAAAGGGCCAGATCTTCCATGTTTTTTCTTCCCTTTTTTTGTTGGATGCAAAGGAAGTCATCTCCCCTTCGCCCCTGTCTGCAGCTGGGAAGGGTCTTCAGAAAGGCAGGGAAAGAGGGTGAGAAGGACAGTGGTCATTTTGAGGACAGAAGGACGGTTCCCCGACAAGTCTTTGGCTCGGTGTATCAACCTGTGGTCAAGGTGAATTTTCAGAGATAGCAAAGCTCCCACACCTGGAAAGGTCTCAGCCTGAAAGCTGGAGGACAGGAGAGAAAGGACCATAAATGGAGATGGAGGAAACAAAGGCCAAATTTGCCCTTGGGGAGGAAAGCCAGATTTTGTTCTCTTCAGCTAGGAAGTCCCACTTGGAACGAAACGCTGGGATTTCTCTCTCCTAAAACACCTGGCCAGCGATGAGTCTTAAGCAGCTGTGCTTGTTCGTCCCAGGAGAGCTTCCAGATCGAGATTTCCTTTTTTCATAATAAGGATGTTGTGTTCTTATTGTGTTCTTATTTGGAAAGAAGGAAGGCCGGAGATTGTAGGCGTAGAAGAGGCAAGAAGCTTTGCATTTCGACTGAGCCCCCAACTCTGAGTTTGGCCATTAGCAGTTGTGACCAGGAACCACTGCAAACCCCGTGAGAGATGAAAGAGGCCCAGAACAGAAAGGGATGCAACACTAAGCCAGATAGGCCCAGAACAGAAAGGGATGCAACACTAAGCCAGATTTGCAGACCATCCTGGCTTACTATATCAAAATATATCAATATATATATATTTCAATATACGATAGATAAATAGATAGAGATGGATCAATCCATCAATCGATGGATCGATAGAGATGGAGAGTTGGATGGATCAATATATATATATAGAGAGAGAGAGGGGGGGGTGTATTTTAGCCTGCATTCATTTTAGAAAGTTTTTACAATTATTATAAAGCAGTCTGGGATTTTACTTATTTTTTCCTAATGTCTTTCAAACAGGATAAAAGCAAAAGTAAAACAGGAATAAGATTACCAGCTTCAGCAATGACTAGTTCAGAGCAGCGGGGTGGGAAGGATTTCTGTCTTCTTAAGTCTGACACATGCACACATCTAGAAATGGGAGGAGAGCACCCTGGCAACATTTCCTCTGGCTTGACTGACTTTCTGTGCAATGTGGGCTCTTGCGCAGGGCCGGGGGTCCCCTGAACCTCCTCTGGCCAGAGACCCAGGACACCCCCAGATGCAGAATCCAGGATTGACTGGAGGAGCAAGCCAAGCGCACCTGAAGCCGCTCGGAGTGGAATGCCAAATGATGGTACGGGAAGGATATTACTAACTTCCCCCAATTAGCTGCTCATGTCCCACAGGCCCACTCGAGGGAATTGCAAATAGAAACAGGAAAAAACACCTTCCGCCCCTTTCCTCCAAAATATCCTTCAGCAACAGCTGTTCGAAAGGGCAGATTCTTCGCACCTGAGCCCCTGGCTGAATCCTTGGGACTCCCCCAGTCCTGAAATAGGAGCCAGGTGGAGGCCACGAGCGAGGGGGCCGGCACAGGTGGGGCACAGGAGCAGCGAACGTGGGGCGGGGGCCAAATCAAGGGAGGGGGATCTTCATGCTGCCATTATCCCAAGTCAGCAGTGGAATATTGTCACTGTAGTTCAGCTTATCTAGTTGGGAAGAGCTGGGCCAAGGCTTAAAATTCTCAAAATGCTGTCTATTCTTGCAGCGTTTTTCAATTTTTACATTTCATGGATGCAAAAAGCAACAGAGACCTGAGCAGGGGGAAAACTACGGCTAGAAGTCTCTGCATCCAAACCGAAACCATTTTCAATTAACCTTCCTACTAGCCGCCGTTGCTGGTGGTTGACAGGAAGAAATTGTGGGAGGTAAAAGCAGGGACGTGAAATCAAAAATCAAAACGACGTGAAGTCGATTGCAAAGGTGTGTTTAAAAAGGCACGTCATGAGACCTTTTTCAAAGCAAGAAAAAAAGGTCACCCCGAAAGGCCCCAAAGGGAGCTGGATTGCACCCTCGCCACCCAATTCTGACAACCAGGCACAGGGTTGTTTAAACACGCATCAAATGCAGAGGCCGCGAGACGTCTGCCGGGAAAAACACGGTTTAAAAAGGGAAGAGAAAAGAAAGCATTTACAAGTGGACGGAGAAGTCTCACTTTCCTAGCGAGGTCCTCTTCCTTTAAAAAGAAAAAAAAAAAACACGCCGGGGGGGGGAGATAACGAACATTTCAGCAAATGTATAAACACGTTTTGAACGCGAAGGTTTGGACTTTGGTTCTCGGGGGATGTTTGTATTCCGCTTCTCTCCCGTGTTAGGGGTCGAATTAACATCTTGTAAAACAGCCAGCTATCTCAGCTTGCCTCTGATTTAAAACGCCATGAAAAGCTCCCCCCAAAATGTAGCGCAGACCAGAGCGTGCCGTGCTTTTAATGAAAAGCAAAAAAGCTGCTTTAAAGGGGACACCCGAGTGCGCTTTCGGTTCACGTCTCCTTAAATAAGCAGCGGCTTTTCACCGGGAGCCACGCAAACTCAGGAAAATATGCCTGGCTGACGTTGATTCACGTGCCTGAAAAGCAAAACTAATCTTAAGTCCTGCTAAAATATCTTGAATTTTTCAGCAGTGTGGAAGCCCTTTCCAGAGCTATCAAGCCGTGCAAAGGAACACAGCAGCAAAAAACCAGTCAAGCAAACGCTTAAATCTGGCCAAGCATTGTTTTGAATCAAACCTTGCAAGCAATTTTTTAAAGCTATCTTTCAAAATAATAATTAAAAAATCACCGTACCGAGGATGGTTACGGGTCTGATGAGACAGGCAGTTCTCGACTTAAGACCGTAATGGAGCCCAGAATTACGACAGTAAGTCATGCCAGTTGTTAAGCGGGTCACCACGTGGCCACACCCAGTTATTTTACTTTGGTGGCGCTTGTTACGCAAACACCGTGGTCGCTAAGCGAATCCATTGTACCCAATGGATAGATAGATAGATAGATAGATAGATAGATAGATAGATAGATAGATAGATAGATAGATAGATAGATAGATAG
>JANHFL010006175.1:22475-37020 GCA_032468155.1 Oxyrhabdium leporinum
CTCTCTCTCTCTCTCTCTCTCTCTCTCTCTCTCTCTCTCTCTCTCTCTCTCTCTCTCTCTCTCTCTCTCTTTTCCTTCATTTTTCTTCCAACCCTCCCATCAATAAGAAAGAAATGCTTTTCACTGTAGTTCATTTGCAAATAGAATTATTCCAATAATGCACTCCAGGGTGACTTCTCCCATTTCCCTCTTTCAAAAGAGAAAGAAACAGCTATTTTTTTCAGTGTTGTTAGTATTATGGGAGAAAAGGCATAAGCTTGGCAGCAAATGGATTTGAAGATTGCTTTGTGGTATTAGAACAGTATAAAGAGCAGTCCAAGTAATTTGTCATAATAGGGCTTCTACTGTTTATTTTGATGTGGTTATCGGTCTCAGTGTGAGAGTCAATCACATGTTAATTCTTTGTTGTTGAACCATTATTGGATTGTTACATATCTTTGGATCTATGTTGATGTGCTCTTTTGATTTTCCCAGTCCAGATTTAAGGTTTGCTTTACTTGGCTCATCGCAACTGTGAGAAAAATCAGTAATAGTGAATTTCCATTAAGCGGCAAGTAGCTTTTATAGTATTCCAGAAGTTTAAAAACAGCCAAGCAGAGTAGAGTTCCCTGCACATTTCTGCCATAACAGAAAAACTCTCCAAAAATAATCAATTTGTGAATTCTTAGCTCTTGAAGATCCTGTTTTTACAGAGAATGCACTTCATGTCTGAATGCACCGTTGAAAGGGTGGAATGGATGGTTCATGTTAAGCAACAGGTAATAGGTGTTTGTTTTGCACGCAGGAGATAAAAAAAAAGCCACAATTATTTGGCATGTTTCTTGGTGAAGAAAGCCAAATCTTTATAAACAAGGACTTTTTTTAAAAAAGTGCTGAGTTGAGCTACATAAATTGTCTACTACAAGATTTGTTTGGATGGGCGCTAATCTAGGGAGGTTTGGGTTTGTGGAAGACCCCATCTTAACTTCTCAACTTGGTGAAGTTTCCTGGGACTCTTCAGGTCCCAATGAATAAAATCAGCGAACGAACAGATGTTCCGTTAGGCTTAAAGTTAGCAGATGTTGAGTTGAGCGGTAGAGACTATTCATGGTCTTGATAGTTGGATTCTATTCCTAGTAGTTAGAAGCCATTTGGCTCTTAACAGTGGATGTGGGGACACGAGCAAGGATGCATTCATATTCATTCAAATCTCCCCCCCCCCAAAAAAGGATGGTGATTTTTTTGTGTTGTCCAAATTCTGTAATCCAGTAGTGATGCCCTTGTATATAGACTAAATCTGCAAAATAATCAGTAGGTCCAAGGGAAAATTTAGTTTGCTACAAACTGTTGGGTGCTTGGGATTCCATTGCAAGGTGAAGCATATACATAAGTACTGTAGAATATAGAATACAATATAGAATTATGGGATCGGAAAAGACCTTGGAGGTTTTCTGACCCAACGCCCTAATCATCTTTGTTGCTCTTCCCTGCAGTCTTCCTAGGGTCTCAGCATCTTCTTCTTTTTTAAAAAATATTATGGTGACCAGAATTTGATGCAATATAAATAAATAAACACATGTTTTGCTTGCCTGCAGAAATGGTGCCCAGGGCTAAACAAACTGAAATTTCGATGATGTGATTGCGAAGCTGCTGCTGGTAATGTTTTCAGAGCAGCCAAGCATTTGTTTCATCCACAGTCTACAATACATGGCAGACAAATACTGAGCATCATGACTCCTGTGAAATCATATTGCATAATATTAGCTTAGCTTTCTGTCCAAGCTGAGAGATTAATACAGCCACATTAATACAGTCACTTGAGCAATAATGATCCATAATATTTTCATGCCTGGAAAAGTATGTCTCCCCCACACTGTAATAATATTCTACTGACTGTCTTTACCAGAAATGTTCCTACTCTCTCATAATCCAATAAGTAAGATCTGAATTCCAGAAAACCGAGATGCAAATATTCTGGAAAGTATTTATTCTGTTGCACGATCTTTGCAAAAACAATGACCACATTTTTGCTGGTTTTTTTCCAATATCCTGTGTCACGACTGGGAATTTGACAGTAATCTAAAGAAAATCAGAAACTGAAAACCAGAATGCTAGCTTGGAGCAAGGAGTAAGGAAAAAAGCTCATGTTACCATGCAAGAAGATCTTATTACTCAAGTTATTTTTCATATATTCCAAGGCTTGCTGGAGAAAATTCATGCTCTCCAGAGAATATACAAAATATATACTGAGATTTTGCGTGTTTCTTATAATTGGAAGCTGTGTATGTTGCCCAGAGATTATATAAATGGCAGTGATATTAAATACTTCTTGCAAAAGCTATGGGATGATGGACAATTGTGTCCATAGTTTCAAGATGTATGATGGAAAACCATAGTGGAAGTTGCTATGACCATTACGAATTCAGTTCATAGCTTCCCTGAAAAGACATCCTTTGATGGCACTCTCTGATCCAAAATAGGGTTAAAAAGAAAGAATTCTGGGAAAGAGAAAGCCTTTGAAGATGACCAACATTTTGGGGCATTTGGGCAGCCAATTGAGCAGGTGCACAAATCACTTGCTCACCATTTTCGGGTCTAAAATAAGACCCACATACTCTTTGTACATCTTATCATTAAATAAGTGCAAGAGCCAATAAGAATTTCCCTTTACTTCTTAAAAAAAAATAATTCAAAGGCAACTTCTCTTTCATTGGTCCGAATAGAAGTGCCAGAAAAAAAAAGTAAAACGATTTTTAATTTATGGCAATAATTCTTGGGACTGTAGTCCATAAATATCAAAAGGATCTGGTAGATCTCCCACACCAGGCTCACTCTGGGAATGACTGTTATAATATCTTCAAACACTTTTGACAGAAGATCTACAACTGTGCTTCTGTATTGCTGGAATTATGGCACCAGCAATTAATCAATCTTGCTGGTTTATTATACACTGAAGTGCTGTAATATTCCGTAAAAGCTTTTCCTTGCTTTGCCTCTGTGATTTACCGTGAAGCATTGCAAAATGTATAGATGTCCAGCTGGAGGAAGGGGGATTATCAATTTTTAAACACAACCTGAATTTAAAAAATGGTGATCTGTACATGTTTACTCACTATATAATTCACTTTGAATTGATGATTGATTTTATTTCATGAGGTCAGCATCAATCCCCTTGTCCTTGGGTCCTTCAGGCTTCTGAAGATTAGTACCCAGGTTATAGAATGGAAATGCAAAAATGCAAAAAGCTTAATCACTACCTTGGTATTGATTTCTTGAAGCCCAGAGATATGACTAGTAAGCATGTACAGTAAACCTGGGCTACTTCTGTTCCAGGAAACTAATGTATCAGTACAGAAAGAATGTTTATGTCAAAATGTCTATGGAAATTCTCAATCATCCAGGTCATGGCTGTCCCAAAAATGCTTTTTGAAAGGCAACTGGACTTTCTTGGGGCTTTTTTTCCCCTTGGAAAACGTTTCGCTTCTCTTCCAAGAAGCTTCTTCAGTTCTGAAGAAGCATGTTTTGATTTCCACCATAGACGAATGGCTGCAAAAGTTGATGGAGTGAGCAGAGATGGCTAAATTGACTACTTTGATTAAACTAAAGAACACCATTAATTTTATTTCTACTTGGAAACCGCTTTTGGACTTTGTGCCTGAGGTGGGAAAAAAAATGAAACTTTGATGTTGGCTTTTGCTGATTAGATAGGTGTGTTGTTATAGAAATGGCTAGTATATATTATTATATAAAAGTAAAAAGTTGAGGTTTTATCTTAGGACCTTATTCTACTGTTCCAAAAGGAGTCAGAAGTCAATGTTTTTCTTTTTCTTTTCCCCTTTCCCCTACACTTTTTTCTTTCACACTTTCCTCCCCTATTTTCCCATTATCTTCATTTTTCTTTGTATTTCTGCATTTTATATTTTGATAAACTAATAAAAATATTTAGTATAGTTCTGAAGAAGCTTCTTGGATGAGAAGCGAAAAGTTTTCAAGGAGAAAACCAAGAAAGTCCCATTGCCTTTTGAAAAGTACCTTTGGGACAATATTTGTGTCAGTTCTTACGATTTCAAACCCAATGCTTTTGTTTGATGCTCCTCAGTTAACCCTGTGCTAATACAGCTGCTTCTCACCAATGAGTGATCTAAATGTATTCATCTTTTAGTTATTATATTCATATCTTTCTTCCCCTTCAAAATGGAGTGAATTATTACATATTGACATGACAAACCATATAGGGTTTCTATATGGCAGTTGAAAATGCCCTTGCTTTCTCTTGGCAACAACACTGCTTTGGATTTTAAGGATGCAAACGCCTTATAATAAGGTGTCAGAATAATAAGATAATTTCTTCGATTGAATTAATGGGGTTTATTTTTAGGAAATATTTTGAATTGCCTGGGATATTTAACTTACCTTTCAAACTTGCCTGGGATATATATATCCTTCCTGCCTCCCTAGCATATTTTTTCCCAAATTCAGATTTTGGGGTGGAGGTCATTAAATTATTATGGTTGGCAGGCCAAATGTGAGAAATAGGAAGGCTTCTTGGACTTGAAACTATTTTCTTCCAGCTTGAATATTCCTTGCCTTGGAAATGTGAGGCATGTCATAACTGCTGCTAGTGAATGAGGATGAGAAAGAGAAGTTTGTTTAAAGGCATTAATGAGAAAAATAAGATGGAATCTGGGAGTCCTTGGAAGGCTGGATGGATGAGAGTTTGCTGGGCGAGGGTTTGAAATATAGTCATTTAGCCTCTATCTGGATCTGGAACGCACTTACAGGTAGTCCTCGACTTATAACAGTTTGTTTAGTGACCGTTCAAAGTTACAACGGCACTGAAAAAAGTGGCATGACCATTTTTCACACTTACAACCATTACAACACCCCCATGGTCACATGATCAAAATTCAGATGCTTGGCAAGTGACTCATATTTATGACGATCGAAGTATCCTGGGGAATCATGTGATCAACTTTTGTGAACTTCTGACCCGCAAAGTTGATGTGGAAGCCAGGTTCGCCTAACAACCGTGTGATTAACTGAACAGCTGCAGGGATTCACTTCAACACAGTGGCAAGAAAGATTGCAAAATAGAGCAAAACTCACTGTTTCGTTTAGCGACAGAAATGTTGGGCTCACTTGTTGTTCGTACATGAAAAGGCTGCTTGTATTTGCCCGTTGCCTCCCAACCAATATCCTGAACGTGTCAAGTGATTTACGAATAGTTGTCACCTTTAAAGCCCTTTGTGGCTTGGGACTGGGTTACCTGAGGGACTGCCTCTCTCTATCCATCCAATTTGATCTAGCAGATTGGGCATGCTTGCAGATCTCGTCAGCCAGACTCTATGGAATACCCTCCCCTCAGAGATTAGCATGGCCCCAACCTCGTGGCCTTTCAAAAAGCTTTAAAAACCTGGCTGTGATCCCAAGACTGGGCTGCTGAATGTGTTATGGGACCCATTTCCTGGTTTTATTGTTAACTGGCCAAGTATCTCACCTGCTGTGTATATACTTATTTTAAATGTTATTGTTTTAAAAGGTTTCTTTTTAATTGTATTAATTGCAGTATGTTTTTGGGATTATGAGCCTGCAAGAGTCACTGATTTAGATAGGCAGCTATTGGAAGTGAATGAATGAATGAATGAATGAATGAATGAATGAATGAATGTTTAAGACTGCAATTACTGAGAGACAAACATGCATAAAACATTTCAGTTTCTTCCTTTAGCATCTCAGGGCTGTGAGATCTCTCACCCAGGGTCAGGCCGTGAAGAGGGCACACTGTGCCTTTGTGCCATCTTGGCTGGTCGCTGCTGCCACCGTGAGGCTCAACAGTAACTGGCATTTTTGAAAGGCAAGCCTTGCCCTGGGCTTCAGGGAGAGGCAATGAGAAGAGGCAGAGATCTCACTGCGGTGGCAAGGTTAAGGAAAACTGAATTATGGAGGCTAATCAACATTCTGCAAGAGACAATGGAAGGCTCTGGAGCAAAAGCAACAATGACGAGATTAGATTAAATGAATCCAAGATGCCAGTGACACACAGCAGAAAGGCAATTCTGATGGAAGTTAATGAAGCAGCATGCAACTTTAATTTGGGGAAGAAAACACATGCTGCTGTGAGCATGGTTTAATAGCAACGTGGAATGCATCCGGAGTCAGTTTTATGTTATAATTGCAAGCTGTCCTGAAGGCTTCAGTTTATAGAGGTGTATAGATTCTGCTAAATAGATCCAAGCAAATTTGATTGCATAGAAAAATCAACGCTAAACATTTCACATCATAGCTGATTGTTGTTAATAAACATTCTACTCTTCCTTTAGGCACCAAACGTTCTTCCTTTAGGCATCAAATCTTTGAGCAATTCCTGGGACCCAAGAACTTTCTAAGGGGTTACCTAACCCTAACCCTACTAGCTGAGAAACTAGTAACCATTTGAATTTTCTCAGAATGCCCTAAAATTTCTCATGGAGCATCTCTATAAGCAACTGAAAACAGAACCATAAAAGCTCTTAATTGATCTTTTTTCAAGGCTGCTTGCAGAGAGGGTCCCTCCCCTTCCCATAGTGAATTTAGTGAAGGGGGGAAATCTAAGAAAATATATTGACTTTCAAGGGATACAGAACTTGTGAAAGGCAGGAAGGGTAATTGTTTATTTATTAAACAAAATTACGTAGCCACCCAACTCCCACATGGGTGATTCTGGGAGTCACTTTACAAAATTAAAAATAAAAATCCACCATCTAATAAAACCGATTAACACACACACACCCCCGTAAATACACACCCCTGGCAGCACCACTACAATCAAATCAGCCACTTGTTTGACTTTGTCTCTATTCATGGTCCCCAAGCCTGCTAACAAAGCCATATTTTTAGGGCCTTTTGGAAAAGCCCAAGGGTGGGGGCCAACCATATCTGGAGGGGAATGAGATTCCATATAGAAGGGGCCACCACCGAGAAGACCCCTTTTGCATGTTCCCACCAGAAGACAATCCCTGATAAATAGGACCCGTAACCTGTCCTATCTTCCCGACCTGGTGGGCCAGATAGATGCAAAAGAGGAGAAGTGGTCCTTCAAATAAGCTGGTCCCAAATCATCTAAGTTCTCCTGCAGGTTCTTCTCCGGAGAATTCACGTTTTGGCATTTTTTGTAAGAAGGTAAGAAGTTTGGAGAACCATCAGTTTCCAAGAGTGCTACTGGCTTTGAGGAAAGGATGAACGACGTATGTGCACTGAGGGGAAAATTCAGACTATGGTATTAATTACGATGGAGGCAGTATTCTGCCTTGATCTTCATTCCTTCTGTAACTAATTGCAGAAGTCTAAGTGGATAATACAATCTGTTATGTTTTGCTGTGGTTATCAGGATATGAAGATTTTTTTAAAAAAATGAAAACTATCCCAAATATTACTTTGTGCAATATACACTTATTTACTTATAACATTTATAAGCCACCCACCATACCTAAAGGTAACTTGAGGGAGATTCACCCCATCCTAAAGCAGCAATAAAAAGTGGAACAATTTTATAAAGGAGACTTAATGAACACAATGTGGGGACACCTTAAGAACATAAAATTCTACAAGTCAACTACTAATGGTCAACTAGATGCATTTGAAATCGGGGCCTCAACTACTGTCTGTATGTGCATGTATGTAGGCATATCTCTCTCCATAAATGAGTATGTACGCATAAATAAATAAATATATACTACATATGCAATTAACATCGTGTGCCAGGAACAGATGCTGTAACAGAGAAGTGACACACAGAAGAGGTAGTTCAGAATTCATAGCCACTAGGATGTCAAACCTGCAGTGCCAGCTTCTTTGCACTTCTTTGCACTTCTTGGATTTCCTGTACCCCATCTGTAGATGGCAGACACCTGTTTATTTTATTTATTTATTTATTTATTTATTTGAATTTATATGCCGCCCCATTCCGAAGACTCGGGGCGGTTCACAACTGCAATTCAAACATAGATAAAATTTATTTAATCTACATTTATTTATTTAAAGTTTATTTAAAGTTTACATTCTCTGCATTGGTGGTCAGAAGAATCCTCCAGATTAGGCTGGCATCTTTGAATCACTAAATGATCCCAGAAAACTGGAAAAAACCCAAGTCCAGTTGATAGTCCCTTTCCATTGTCAATTCTCAGCTACCGGTGTATGAAGAAGCATTGGTCTCCTTTAGATGGTCATGCTTTTTATTTCCGTTATGAATCATAAAAGTAATTTGGAAATCAACACACTGTACTGCTTGATATGTTTCTTTAGTAGGGGAGAGAGAAATGTATTTTTAGAAGAAAAATAATATATAAAATAATCATCTGTAATCATGTCTTTGGCCAGCCTGCCAACCCCTAATTTTTACAAATATATTTTTAGCGCTGTTTAAAAATAAAACCCAAGAAAGAATGTGGCAATCATTAGCTTGAGTCTTACTGGTGTATCCGCGCTTATTTGCATGCTTTCAGTTGAACTAACATATTGTTATCCTCACATATTTCTTACTGAAAGGCGTGACAATGTTGTCCTACCATCTAATGTGCTCAGGTTGACTGTTTCACCCATGGCCAAGCTGAAGAGCTCTGGAATTTGATCCTGAATGTCAATCTTGAGTGTTTTACCAGCAGCAAATTTCATTGGGTCACAGTGGTCCAGTATCCAACCTTTCTCTTCTCTTTCCTCCTCTTACCCTCCTCTTTCTTCCCTTTTGGAAGAAATGACGGTCAAATTGTTTCATTAGGTGTTTGTAAAACTAGAATAGCCTCTCACAAACCACCCATCCTCCATATGCATAGTTTTAACTCCTGGAATTTGTACAATGGTCATATTGATTGGGGAATTCTGGACTGAGTACACCTCCAGAGTACACATCCATCCATCCACTGATTTAGGAAGCCTGAACTAGATGTTTTATTTATTTTATTTATATCCCATCTTTATTGTTTTTATAAATATCTTAAGGTGGTGAACATACCTAATACTCCTTCCATCTCCTACTTACCCTACAACTACAGATCTCTGAGGTCAGTTGGGCTGAGAGAGTGATTGGCCCTGAATGGTTTTCCTGGCTTTCCTGCCTAAGGCAGGACTAGAATTCACAGTCTCTTGATAATTGGTAATTGGCCCAAAGTCACCCAGCTGGCATTCATGCCTAAAGCGGAACTAGAGCTCACGGTCTCCTGGTTTTTCGCTTGGAGCTTTAACCACTAGACCAAACTGACTGAATGAAGGAAGGGTCAAAAAAGGGTGTAAAAGTAATGCAGTGATGTCACACAAAATAGGAAAAAAAACATTTCCCCCTTCTCAAGCTAGAGAAGTTTACAAGTCTGTTGAACCCCAAAGATAAAATTGCATCTCTGCCATTTGCTGACCAATTACAACAATGTGATCTTGACAGTGGGAGAAACAGGGTTGAGGCCCATGCAGTATGGCTGCCCATCCTTCTACTAGAGGAAGAAAATTCATCTAGGGGGGGAAAAAGCCACCAAATTCTCTTTTTTTTGCATTTTGTGCCATACCTTTTTCCTTCCCTTGTCAGGTCAATCTAATAAGCTGCAGCAGGTTTGAATGAACACTTGCCTTTTAAATCCAATATGATTGTTTCCTCTTGTGTTTAGTGGGCATTGTATCATTTTATGGTTGTAACAAGTTTTCCAAAAGTCCTTAACTCATTTTTTGTTAGTAGTAAAAAAAAACCAACAACAACCAAAAAGAATGGAGAATGATCAAGGCAAAAATGCTGGAAGACATTTTGGGCACAAGGCTATCAAACTGAATCCCAGTATCTTGTTTTTGGTTACAAGTATGATTTTCACTTTTTGCATGTCAATCCCATCACCTGAGTTTCTGGAAAGAGTGAATGCATCCTGTCTCTCTAGCAGAATCTTTCTCAAGCAGGGATATAAGCACCAAGGCACTGGATTAATCAATAGAACAAACCTCTTCTTCATCCTTCGCTTCGCACAGAATCATCTGAGTAAAGAAACGAGCACAGAAAAATCTTCAGCAATGTTTGATGGAGAAGTGACTATAGTTTATGAGAACATTAAAAAAAAAAAAGACTGTCCCCATTTAATGTATGAAACGTTTCTTGTGCTGAAACAGCGTCCCAGGATTCAGTGGTAATAAAGAGCTGCCTTTTTAAGTCTCTGAAAAGCCTGGGAAGGGGCAAAATATTTATGAGAGATTCGCCCTGCACATTGCATTTTGTTTTCACTGTACTTTTTTCAGGTTTTTTTTTCTTTTCTTTTCTTTTTTTGATGTCCGTGGGGTGTGTGTGGGAAGTTTTAAAATACTTGGGAATGTATTTAACAAAGATTAACAACAACAACAAAACAAACAAACCCTGCCAAGTGGCTGGGACTTTCCAGCAAATGACTAAAGATGTTTCTGTTATCTTAGAACACAGGAGCCAGAATAAAAGTCTGAAGAGATAGAAAGTCAGGTCCCAGTAACTTCCTAAAGGCGAGATTCATTTGATAATGAAAGTAGATATTCAGAGAGGTTAGGGTTAGGTGGCATAGTGGTTAGAATGCAGTACAGGTGGTCCTCAACTTATGACCACAATTGAGCCCAAAATGTATGTTGTTAACTGAGAAATGTCTTAAGTGAATTTGCCCCATTTCCTCGCCACATTTGTTAAGTGAATCACTGCAGTGCTTAAATTAGTAACACGGTTGTTGAGTGAACCTGGTTTCCCCGTTGACTTTGCTTGTCAGAAGGTCGCAAAAGGGGATCACGTAACTCCGGGACACTGCAACCGTCATAAATGTGAGTCAGTTATCAAGCATCCGAATGTAAATCACCTGACCATAGGGATGCTGCAATGGTCATAAGTGTGGAAAATGGCCATCAGTCACTATTTTCTGTGCCGTTGTAATTTTAAATGGTCACTTAGTGAACTGTTGTAAGTCGAGGACTGCTCACTGGGAAGGAAGGAAGGAAGGAAGGAAGGAAGGAAGGAAGGAAGGAAGGAAGGAAGGAAGGAAGGAAGGAAAGAGCGAACCATGGTGGCACAGTCATTAGAATGCAATATTGCAGGCTAACTCTGCCCACTGCCAGGAGTTCGATCCTGACTGGCTCAAGGTTGACTCAGCTTTCCGTCCTTCCGAGGTCAGTAAAATGAGGACTCAGATTGTTGGGGGCAAGATGCTGACTCTGTAAATCGCTTAGAGAGGGCTGTAAAGAACTGTGAAGCAGTATATAAGTCTAAGTGTATATAAATTGCTATAAAACCACAGTAGGGAAATGATCTAGATTCCTTCCAATTTACAGATGCTATGGAAACTAGATATTACCGCCACTAACCATAGTAATGAATTCCAATATAAACTGAGAGTTGCTAGAATTTGGTCAGAGGAGAATATTTGGAAGTGGCAGAATTAACAGCTCACATTACATAGGGAAAGCATCGGATTGAAACAGACTAATCAGCACATGTAGTCCTCGACTTACAACTGTCATTTACTGAGCGTTCAAACAACGGCACTGAAAAAAAAGAGACTTAGGATCATTTCCCCACTTACAACTGTTTGCAGCATCCCCTTGGGCATCTAATCAAAATTCAGACGTGTGGCAACGTAATCCCCTTTTGAGACTTTCTGGCCAGCAAAAGTCAATGGGGGAAGCCAGAGTCACTTAATGACCGCGTTACTAACTTAACAGCGACAGCGATTCCCTTAACAACTGTGACCAGAAAGGTTGTTAAAAAAAAAGGGGGGGGGCAAACATCACTGAACAACCGCATTGCTTTCGGCTCAGTTGTGGTCATAAGTCTAGGGCTACCTGTCCTCCAAAAGGAACAATTTAATCGCATAAGCTGCTATTGCGACTGTTAGGTGAGAAGGTGCTAAATAAAAGTGTCACAGCGGATCAGATCCTGCCCCAGAGACAGGCAGGGTTTAATATCCTGAAATGAACCCAGTCAGCTGTGTGTGTTCTATAAGGGTTGCCATTGACACGCTCTGTGCTAACTTAATAGAAGTCCCATGCAAATTCCGCCTCTCTCCCCTGCCTCCTTCCCCACTGGAGTTGGCTATCTGAATGCCAAATACAGTTTGCTAAGACTCACACAGGTTCCTTTGTTTGATGGGTCCATCTGCACTGACAGCTCTAGCAAGCAACGTGCTCGAGCATTGCTCACCATCGAAGCCCATTGCAATCAGTGCAGCTCTTTATTCCTTACGACCCGATGGAACAGTGGCTGGTAAAAATAGCTCTTTGGGAAACGTGGTGATTAGCGTTTATTTGGTCAGTTCGTCGGTTCGTTCATGGAATGCCCCAAAGCAGCAGGCAAAAAAATAATAAATAAAATAGATGGTGCATGAAGAATGGGGAGAAGGGCGGACGGGAAATGATCGTCGAGAAAATGATTTGAGTAGCAAATGGGGAAGGGTTTCCTGGAGTTGAAATAAAGATCCCAACCTGAAGATTTATGGCCAGAATCTGCCTTCCCAAGAAGCTGGGCGCATCCATTTTTGCAGCCAGGAGGGCTGCATTTGAAAATTCTGAATTGCCTTCCATATATATTTGGAGGTCATGAGATGATCATCACTAAAATTGAGTGATCCTAGCTTTATCTGGGCCTGGGTTGAAAGGGTCTAAATATCTTTTCTACAAGGTCTGAGTTCAAAGATGGAAATTGGTTTGGAAATCCAGTAATTTAATTTACTAAATTCATTAACTAATTGTAAAAGAGCCCAAACCTGCCCTTTTTCTTTGACTATTGAATTAATTCATGTTAATTGTCTGACCCACCTTCCAATGAGGCAGTCTCTGCTGCCATCTTGTGAGCAATGCCTATAGAAGAGAAAAAAAGAAGTTATAAAGACTTAATGTTTTGGGATTTGTTAACCATCAAAAATGAAAATAAATCTTCCTTCCATCTGTCTGTGCCTTGCTTTAAATGGTGGAAATGCTTATTTTTATCTAGACGAGGACTGAGATAGTATTGACCTGATTTGTAAAGGACTAAAATGAGTGAGAAAGAGGAATTAATATTTCCATATTCTAACCAAAGAATTAGGTTAGAATATAAGGAACTAGTAGGTATTTATCCTAGGAATTGATAGACTAACAACAGACGTTGCTGGGATGTATTATGGGAAAAGCTAAAATAAACATATTATTTCAGGCATCCAAAGCTCTTGGATGCTACATCGCTGTCAAACTCATATTCTGTCATTTCTAGAAGATAACCATGATGCTTTAGGGCATTTCTTCACTGGATCCTCCACGGAATGTTAGCCAGAACATCTCTGTGATGCCTAATTAACCATGATTGTTGGTGGATTGGAGGTTTCTTTGTGATGCCTACTTCTTTCAGAAGCACAACTTGAAAACCAAGTTGATGTTATTTTTATGATGTGGCTGCTGCATCCACATTTATAATTTCACACCTCAGTAACAATGTTCAAAACACTGGAGAGTACATGACAGAGAGACCAAATGGCTGTTTCCCAAACATAGGTGCCACTTTCCTGGGTAGCGAGGGTAAGGATAAGTTGGAGAGCCGGGGTGGTACAGTGGTTAGAATGCAGTACTGTAGGCTCAATTCTGCTCACATTGCCAGGAGTTCAATTCTTTCAATCCTGACCGGCTGAAGGTTGACTTAGCTTTTCATCCTTCAGTCAGTAAAATGAGGACCCAGATTGTTGGGGGCAATAGGCTGACTCTATAAACCACTTAGAGAGGGCTGTAAAAAGCACTGTGAAGCGGTATATAAGTCTAAGTGATATTGCTATTATAAATGATGCTGCTGTGGTGGTGAAATAATCTTAGTTTCAGCCTGTTTGGAACACTTACATCATATTTTTGAGATTGATTTGACCATCATGTCTGCTGTGCTGGATCCACTCTCTTTCCTGCAGGACTAATGCTGCTAATCTAATTGATACAGAGGTTTCACATGAGATCATGCTCCAGACTGCAAAACGGTTAGGCAGAAAGAAAAAAAACAACAACCAGAGTTGCATCAGAGTCGTTGTTTCCCCTCTTCATTCTGTTTTTCAAAGCTGTTCTCTACCTCTGTTGCTAAACTTGTCCCTTTCTGTTTTAGCTGCGGGTTGACAGCTGCTGTGGCTGTTCAGCTCCTGAGTTCCCATGTCTGGCTAATTATCTAATTTAGGACTGCTTGAAAACAGCAGTGGGGGCTTTGACACTGACACCTATGGTGCCAAGGGGAGTGACACTGATTAAAAACCTGGCTCTGTTTGCATTCTTATGCTGCTTCTCGTTGGTGTCAGTGTGTTCAGCTCTGTGATTACATCTCTGTTCCATTTCCTGCACATTGGACTGGAGGCAGGATGTGAGTGTATGGAGTTGTTGCCATAGCAGAGAAGCAGAAAGTGCGCACAAATAGTGAGAAAATAATTTAGGATTGGCATTAGAAACAGAAGGCAACAAATGTCCATGGCTCCTGCAATGCCAAGATCATCCAATGGGTAAAATGGGGCTGCCCTCGAAGAGCATCCGGAAGGTCCAGTTGGTGCAAAATGCAGCGGCCCGCATGGTTTTGTGCAGACCCCAGTGTGCACATGTATCACCTCTCCTGCGG
>JANHFL010006176.1:8949-27434 GCA_032468155.1 Oxyrhabdium leporinum
GATGCTGTTGTCCCAAAGGTGCTTTTTCAGGAGGCAACTGGATTTTCTTTGCATCCTTTTAGGGGGGCGTTGAAGCAAAAGGATGCAAATGACCAGCTGTCTGCAAGGAATATAAATCCTTCCATTCCTCACTATTCTGTCAGAGCTGAAGAAGCTTCTTGGATGAGAAGTGAAACATCTTCAAAAAAAGGAACAAGAAAGTCCAGTTTAAACACCTTTGGGACAACCACGACCTGGATGACTGAGAATCTCTAGAGACAAGATGCTATTGGCATTCTTACACTGTTGGAATGAGTTCAACTTGCGACCCACTACAAGGCCTTCTCACATGTACTGCTCTTGGGCCAGATTTTCTTCATATTGTACATATTCCTTTCTTTTTCTATACTTAGGTGCATGACTTTTCATTTCTCCTTCTTAAACTTCATTCTATTTGTTCCTACCTACTTTTGTAGTCTAAGGGGTTTTTTGTGTTTTTTTAAAAAAATCTCTTTCTTCCCAAGTATTAGTCACTTTTTTTAACTTTGTATTGCCTGCAAATTGGGTAACTCCCTTTTCCATATTATTTATAAAAATGTTGAACAGCATCTAACCTAGGACAAAGGCCAGTGAACATGTCTTTCCAGGTAGAGTTGGGTTGTCAAACCCATATTTGAGCATTTTGTTAATAAGCATGCTATGTGAGAGACTTTATCAAAAGCCTTGCAAAAGTCAAGCTATATTCTATCCGTGGCATTTCCTAAATCAACAGTCTAGTGACTGTCATAAAAGGAGTTCAAGTTAGTCTGGCATAATTTGGCATAAATCTATGCTGGTTCCTGTTAATTAGTGAATTCATTTTCTTGACAAACTGTACTAGTTGATGCACTCATTATGCCATATAAAGGGCTATTATATTATGTCAGCACTCCCTTACACAGTATATGGCTTATTCTTCAATTCTGTAGTATGGATGATTATATGACTATGAATTCTTGCCATTATTTTTTGGCCTTTTTTGCAATCAATGTACAGTTGTTACCATATGTCACTTTCTTCAGCATAAGTATTTCTTGAAATATATATTTAGCACTCTTACTCTATGAAAGCACTGATGAATATATGGACTGGAAATAGCAACAATAACAAGTAATGAATTACTTTCCCTACATTGTATGAATAAAGCCACCTGGAATGTAGAACATAGAGCTGGGAAGCATCCAGCCTGGCAGGGAGGAGGGATAAAGTGCAGATCTAGTCTAGAATCATTGCACAATTGTAAAAGGGCCAGAACTGTCCCTCCCTGAATTCCTTGGAGTCTTATCTAATTGTTCTCAAGGGAAAACTGTCAGACTGGGGAGATTCTTATATTATAGGCAGAACATAATAAAGTTTAACTTGAACTAGCTTGAACTCTGCACATGTAGATCTGGTTGATTGCGCATGACACAGACTCACTCACAACATTCCCTTAACCTCCTGTATTAACTATACACAGAAGGGTAAAAGCAAGTAGTATTAGCTTCCTATGCAATTCATAATAAAATAATGATGAATTTCTAACGAGAACTGTAGATATGAGGAACAATGATTGTCCGCTAAAGTAGAGGTGTCCTTGAAAATTCCTATTATGTGGTCTAAAAGGGTAGCTTTTTGTTCTGGTTTCTGTAAGTATATAAGTAACAAATTATTATTACATTATAAGCCTAATCTGTGAAGCTGGATTTCATAAATCAAATATTTCTGGTGTCAGAAGTCATTTGTATCGCCTATGACCTTATCCTTTTGTCTAGAATGACTAAATGCCAAATGTCTTCCCTTAAAAGCATATGATTTTCACAGCTTCCCCTACAGGCCTTCCCCAAAGGTCATAGCCTAACAGATAATAGCTTATTAGTGGCCACAGAACAATGTACATGTGGCTAGTCACAATATCTCTTTCTATCAATTACAAAACTATAGTACTGTAGTAAATTTAGCAGCTTTTTCATCCAGATCCTTCTCAAGGTAGGTTCTAGTAGTACAGAATTATTTCAGTATTGCATACAGGTAGTCCTCAACTCACAACAGTTCATTTCGTTACCATTCAAAGTTACAACAGCACTGAAAATAATGACTTATGGCTGTTTTTCACACTTATGACTGTAGCAGCATCCCCATGGTCACGTGAACAAAATTTAGATACTTGGCAACTGACTCTTTATTTATGATGGTTGTGGTGTCCCAGAGTCATGTGATCATCTTTTGTGATCTTCTGACAAGCTAAGTCAACAGGAAAGCCAGATTCACTTAACAACTGTCTTATCAACAACTGCTGTTGTCCCAAAGGTGCTTTTTTCAAGAGGCAACTGGAGTCTCTTGTTTTTTTCTTTGAAGACGTTTCACTTCTCATCTAACAAGCTTCTTCAGCTCTGACAGGATAGTGGGGAATGGAAGGATTTATATTTCTTGCAGACAGCTGGTCATTTGCATCCTTTTTGCAACCATGACTTAGATGATTGAGAATCTCTACAGATTTTTAGCTATGCAATTTGGGATGAACACCCTTTGAATGGTGTGGGAGTAGGAATGGATTTCCGGAGGAAAAATTGCAGACTGTAGGAACTAGGACAACTACTCAGGTGACCCTGAGGACACAGATAAACCTCCAAGTGGTTGAATGACCCTCTAAAAGGATTCTATTCATATTGTCTATTAAATACACAAATGCATCTTTTGCATCACCTTAAGTCATTTGCATGATGTCTGTGTTGCAGTACAGTTGAGCCATCAGAAGGTTGCAGGTTGAACCTCCCTATCCCATAAGTCGTCTAGGTCTTTAGATCCTGTCCCCACCTGTAACTTGGCTTTGCAGATTGCTAGTCCCCACTGTCACTCCATATTATCCAGGGGCACCTTACGGAGCACTCTTCCCTTAACTTTAGTATGTTTGACAGGAAACGTTCTCCAAACCTGTGTACCATTTCTGGTGATTATAAGGTAACAAAAAAACAACAACAAACAAAAAAACCCAACAATGAACATTTTAAAAAAAAGTTTGATAGTGTAGTTACCAACCCCATGAGATAGGCAAGAATGGAATCAGACTGGAATCAACTTTATAGAAAAGCTAAAAGTTCATTTTATTGAAATTGGTAATAATAACAGAAACTCTGACTGTGCTGTAACTACTCTTTTTTTATACCCCTGTGAATTAAGAAGCTGTTTCTAGATACTTTTTTCTTCATTTTGGACTTAGAGAGCCACGGTGATGCAGTGGTTACAATGCAGTACTGCAGCTAATTCTTCTGACTGTTGACTACCAGCAATTTGGCAGTTCGAGTCTCACCAGGCTCAAGGTTGACTCAGCCTTCCATCCTTCTGAGGTCAGTAAAATGAGGCCCCAGATTTTTGGGGGCAATAGGCTGACTCTGTAAACTGTTAGAGAGGGCTGGAAAGCTTTGGGAAGTGGTATATAAGTAAATGTTATTGTTATTATATTTTTTCCTTCATTGCTTTGGTAATGGATCTAGCCTATCTCTGTGTAGATCATCTTTCTTATAGTAGCACAGAAGTATGTAGTCAGATGTTTCCGTTTTTTTTTAGAAAAAGGAAAACTAAAGTGTAAAAAAAAGCTTTTTAAAAAATGTAAATATCCAAAATGCAAACATGCAATTCTGGAAAAAGACAAATAGTATTTGGTTAGAAAATAAAATGCAAAATAAAATGCAATGCTTTGAGCAGACCACAAGATGATGTCGGTCTGTTATATACAGAAATTTCTCTGGAAGATTCTTACAAGAGATGCTGTAGGGATTTCATCTTTAAAATATATATATATGCTCAGCCTAAAGAATGGATAATGGCTAAAATTTAAAAATCATGAGCTTTTATGGAGAATAAAAAAACCCTGAATGATTTAGTACCATCAGAATCCATGGGAGAGAGGGAGACAAGGAGGAGGAAATAAAGATATGCGCATCACAAATATCGCAAACTAATCCTTTTGTGTATATGACACAACATTGCGCACATGTATCCACATTTTGAAACAGGTGGTCTCTTTGCTTTCCACTCTGGAAATGCCAAATTTTATCCTGGAAATGCCAAATTTTAATCAGAGATTTTGGAAGCTGTTAGCTCCAAGTTTCCTCAGTTCATGGCTTCTGTAGTTTTGACTTTTCTATCTCCGGCAAGTGGAAGAGTTGGCATTTCTGTGCCTATATGTGACCCAGAGCCAAGCTTCACTTCTGGAAGTAGGTTTTATCTGAGACGAGCAGATATGTGTTGAAAATAACTGAGCGGCTCCGAACATCAGGATTTGTACCCTGCACAATAACAACAATGTTGTTATACAACTGGCGCAAATGACATCATTTGTGCCCATATACCGCATCTGCATAATGACATCATTAACAAATGATAAAAATTGCATCTATGGATCAATTGACATCCTGTGCACTATGATGTAATTGTTCCAGTGCTACAGATTATATTGTTTATATCAATTTCTGCCATTTGCACAAACCTCATAACAAATGAGATCATTATAACATTATTGCACAGAAGGGGCAAATTTATAATCTGCATCTTTTGTATGAAGAGATCATCATGCAAATGGCATAAATCATTATGGAAATGTAGTCCATTGCCAGTGAAGACTTCTGCTGAAGTCTGGTAAAAGGAAATTAAGTAAGCTGAAAACTGGGAGGGAAAGAAAGAAAAGAAAAAGAGAAAAAAGGAAAGAAAGAAAGAAAGAGAAAGGAAGAAGAAAAAGAAAGGAAAAAGAAAGGAAAAAAAGAGGCAAAGAAAAAAAAAAGAGAAAGAAGAGACAGAGAAAAAGAAAAAAGACAGAAAAAGAAAGAAGGAAGGAAAGAAGAAAGGAAGGAAAGAAAAAAGGAAGGAAGGAAAGAAAGAAAGAAAGAAAAAGAAAGCAGGAGGGCGGAAGGAAGGCATTGAGAACAAAGAAAAAAACAGAAGCCTTTTTTTTGTCAGATGATGACCATTTTTGAGAAATCTCAGTACAGATTTCAGCAGCACAGCACTAGCTTTCCTATCTGGTGGTCTAATAGCAGCTCTTCTGGGTTGAGTCACAGCTGTAGCAGAGCGGGGGAGTGGTTATGCCTCCTCCCACCATTGTTGAGCTCGGATCCAAATTCTCCCCCAATGCACCAAATTGTTTCTATGAAGCAAAAGGTACCCAGAGATCGAACCATAAAGGTCTAATAGCTTTGTGTTTCTGTTTGCTGGAGTCTTTCCCAAGCTGATGCCTCCCAGAGGTATTGTACTTCACTTCCCATAAAGCATTCACTCAGCTGGGATGGAGCCATATTTGCTGCAGACTTGGTCTATCACATCTGGTAACTCCAGGAAAGATTACTGAAGCTTTTTTTTTTTAAGTTTTATTAGTTGCCTGTGTATGAATGCATATATTAAGAGGTGTGTTTATGTGTATGTATGTATTTTCAGCAAACACTTTAGGCCTTTGTATTAAATGTATTTTTCTTATTTTTCTGTTTCGTTAGCTTAATATACGTGTTGTTGTTGTTTGGTTCAGTTTATGTAGCAGTAGAGGGAAATGTGCCAAACTTCCCCAAGGATTTGCAGGAATGCTAATTTTATCAACTCGTTCTTATTTACAATTTTTGCCATTTGCAGAATCCTCCGGTATTTTTTTCTTGAAGAGAGTGTACTGTAGGTGATTAAGTCTGGGATCTTGGAGAAGATCCAAAATGTTTTTCAAATAAGCCCGGAAATGGCTGAACTTGCTGTGGAAGACATGAGTTTGTTTTTAAGGGGTTGGTTAGCCAAGTTGGAAGGAGAAAGAAGGCGACCAGCAGCCAGGTGGGTGGATAGCAATCAGTGTGTCACTGGAAGAGTTGAAGGACCAGGTTAGAGACAGATCATCATGCAGAAAATTTATCTATCTGGATGCTAGGAGTTAACATCGACTTGATGGCATATCATCAATCATAATTTGCCAGGGAGCCAGAAGTCACCTTCAGGAACTCCAGAATCTGGCTGGGAAAGCAGCTTTCATCGAATTGAATTAGACCAGCAGACATTGAAAAAAAATATGTTGGTTCATGATAAGGAAGTAAGGGATGGAGCAGATAAGCACCCTCAGGTTTTGGCAAATCTGAGAGGAACGAGTGGGGAAAGGAAAAATAATACTAAGCTATGGGGGAAAGAGTTGTGGGAACAAAGAAGGGCAGGGAATATATATGAGTGGGTGGGGGAGAGAACCCAGAATACTCAGTAATATACATATCATCCCTCTCTCCTGCAGCCATTTTGTCTAGGGTCCCTTGGTCTATCAAGACTCATGCAATTGTTGTTCTTGTTCTCATTCAGATTGACAAATGAGGATCGGCTTCATAACTTTTTTTCAGAAGAGAGAGAGAGAGAGAAAAAATCAGATACTTCTCATGGAGGGTGGGGGGGCGTGTGGTGCTCTTGAACTTATTTAATGACAACATGGCTAAAGGTCAATGTGGATGTTTCAGCTTTCCCTAAGGGGGCAAAGAGGTTCACAAGGAGTTGAACTATCAAGATGGTAGCAAGAACCACACCACCAAGGCTCCACCTCTTTTTAATGTGCCTCATCACGCACACACATAAGGGGCAGGGCTTTGATTGAGTGATGGCAGCTGCCATCTTGATTTTTTTTAAAAAACAACAACCTGCAGACACCCTTTTATGAGGTCGGGGTTGGGTGTTACTGTCCGTAAGAAGTGGTTGGAGCTTTCTCCTTCCTTACTATGCCCACATATTTGTTGAAGAATTCCAGAAAAACATCTGGTCTCAGCTCTAGGCATATGTAATGTTGCTTCAGATTCCTCTATAAATGAAACTCTCTTGCATACTTTCCCAGGGCTTGTACTTGTAGTATTTGTATTGACATTTTTGTAGCAATGACAAAAATGGGACAACACATTCCAAACCCAAGGAACAGTGTCCAATGTAAAAAGAGCATTTTGTTTGCCAACTTATATAAAAGGATAACACACCACACACACACACACACACACACACATTAAAATTGAATGGATGGTTTGAAATGACTGAGCAGTCCAAAGCAACTCATTCATGAAAAAACAAATGTTTTGGAATATATCAAATAATGAAACAGAAACTAATGTTAACAAATAATAAAATGTATATGAAACAAATATCTCTTCTTTTTATAAATAAAAATCTTAAAATCTACAAAGGTGCTGATTTATTTTTTTTGACCGTGAGTATAATTAGGATTCTCTAATCAAAAAAATAAATACTGTTAAATTCAGGGATTTTCTTCCAAGTAATAATTTTGAAGGAGCATGGATGGATTGGTCCTTGTCAGATAAGGAGGAACTTTAAAAAAATGATAAACTCATGATTGGTGAACATCCAAACAGAATTTAAAATCTCTAAATAAGGAATCATTATTTGGCCTAAAGAGTGAGAAAAGCCTACTTTTGGATTAAGTCCTACTAAAACTGTTCAATTTCATTTTTACTTGAAAAGGACTACAGAAGTTGGTCTGAGTTAACCACTAGATGGCAGCAAAGAGATGTAGAAAACTAACTCCTTGCTTCCATCTACTGTTTTTCTGGATTTTTGTAGTCCAGATATGGTAGCCCTCTTTCTACTGTCATTGAACTATAAACCGCTCTTAACTCTAATATTACCTAGTGGCGTCTGGATTTTTGCATTAACTTTAAGGATAGTGTAGCATGTCGATTTTTTTTGCTACGATGGGAGCCCAATAGCCACACTTGCAGTAGTATTCACACTTCTTCATAAAGGTTGACCATTACAGATTTGCTTTCAGGAAAAAAAACTAGCAGCAATTTAGAATGAATTTATTGGAGGGCATTCTAATTAACCCTAAAGAAGTCAAGGTTGCAGAAACATATTTGGGATTGTTTGTAACAAAAGCATGCGACTGGAGAACTCCTCCCCACTGCCTTTCCTTTTTAAGAAGATCTATCATTGCTTCAGATTAAATCACTGACCTGGAGTGATAGAAGAGATACCATTCATCTAAAATATATGAAATGCTACTTTCTTGTTGTCCATACCTTGATCAATAAGATACTTGACAGTTGGAAAAAATCTATAGAGGTATTGTAGACAGGAAGTATTGTTGCCTTCATTATTATTTGGTTCATATTTCATTACTTGGATTCTCTCTTTTTCTCTTTGCATCTGCACTCTTATTTCAAGGGACCAAACTGTTCCTTAAGTTGTCCTTCTTTGCCGCCTTGTAAAAACTGATATATTGGGTCTAATCCGACATATAATTCCTATAGTCACCTGGAACTTAACCTTTCCTTGCGGTAACCATTTTGATGTCTGCCTAATTACTCACCAACCCTGAAAACTGAGTTGCTTGTCAAAAGGGCTACAAGAATTGGGGGGGGGGGGCTACAATTCTTGAGGGAAAACCCTTTTACTTATGAATTTGTTGTATTCATACATTACATTAAGTTATTTATTTGGTTTTGGCTTAGCATCTTGTATGAACCTAGTCACTGTAGTTACTGAATATGATCGATGACTTCAGACACTTTATGTACCTAGCCAATTGTGAGTTATTCAATCACATTTGGATAAGCAAACCATGGCTTAGGATGATATGTGAACCAGGTTGAGTTAACCAAGATACTTAATGTTATTTGGTTATGGTGTGACTTGCAATTCCTTATATTGTAATTTGTTTACAAAGTTTAAAGTAAAGTATTATAGAAAGTCAGTCAATAGGAATTTATGCAATAAACCATGGCTTGATGCAATGTAGGAACCATTCTGTGTCTCATAATGTGTTGATAGTGCTCTTACATTTGAAAACTTTTATTTTATCCACTCTCACTCCTGTGGGTAAGCTGGAAGCTGGAGGCTATTCAAACCAGACATAGATTTAGGCTTCCATCTTTCGTTCTATTTTTCTTTCCTTCATCTCTAGCTGGATTTGTTATTAGAGATTTTGGTGATCTCTGAGTTTGGCTGTTTGCTTGCAGATTGCCCAACTAGATAACTTCACTGTGAGTGAATTTGGGGTTTGCATCCCATTTATATACAATAGCTTGATCTACCAGATTTGGTGGTGGTGTGGTACAAAATTCTCCTATATTGGTTTCATTACTTTTCTTCATTCTAGTCCTAAGAAAGTTCTGTTCCATAGCTTCCATTCCAAATTCCAAATTTTCCAGGAGCAGATTACACACACACACCCTTCAGCTTTTGTTAAACCACATTTGAAGTAGAGCTGATGCCTCATGTTGGCTTCCTCAGACTTAATCTATATCATGACTTAGACCACGGGTGTCAAACTCAATGTGTCACGTTGCTATCATGTGATGTTTTGCAATGTTTTTACCATTTGAGGAGCTGGGGTGGGCGTGGCCTGCATGTGATGCATCTGGCCCATGGGCTGCTAGTTTGACACCCCTGACTGTCAGAGTGCACACAGTGGGACTAGGTGAGACAACCCAGGAGCAAATACAGCACACGGGTTTGTATTTACATATAGTGGTTTTATCCCTACAAAGCATATATACATACAAGTACTTTGATACAGGCTATGAACAAGCAGCAATCAGTAATCAGCTACACCACGGAAGCACACATGGAGATAGAGATACGCCCTCACAGGATCTCTCATATAAAACAGCCTCTTAAAGTGGTAGCACTCAAATAACCCTGCTGACTCATTGCTACCATTGCATCATCATTACATTATTACAGTATTACAGCATTACAACCTTACAGCAGCTGGTCAGCTATTAAATCATCATTACCCTGACACTGACTTAGATTAAAAAGCTGGTAAAAAGAGGGCTACCACTTCTGGGATGCAGAACTTCATACAATCTCTAGATGGAAATAAAAGGTCGAGTTTTCTGTAACTCTTTACCGCCATTTCATGGTTGTTTGAACCCTATTGTCATGAGACATGGGAAAATGTTTGTACATTAAGATATTGGAAGAAGAAGAAGAAAAACACCACAACGCCTTAACATAAATGGAAGCTATTTCTACAGTGACATCCTGAAGATATGTCCTCTAAAAACAGTTAGTGAAGCATCTATGTTCCATTATCAGCAAGATAGGAGAATGAGCCTTTAGTCCAGTGCAGTGTAAAATCTATACATTTGTAAAATCTATAGCATTCCACAGCAAACATGCTTGCACACATACGCATACCTATACCTATACATGAGGTCACAATCCCTCCCTGGAAAGACTTGGGCATAAAAATGCAGTAGCTGAAGATAGTGAAGAATTGCACGGCTATTGGCAAAAAACTTTTAACTTTGTTTATAGCCTTTGGTCTTTATCTTCACATGGCAGGAAATAAATGTCTTATTGACCACACATTCACAGTTGAACATCAGCATCATGTTGTGCTACTGCAGAGGGATATCTTGGTTGGAATGACTGCCAGACATGGCCCCCTTATTTTTTAAGATGTAGTTAGACACCTGCAGCTTTAGAGAAGTGTAGTGATTTTGTTTCTATGTACACCTCTAGGCATGAGAGTATCTCATTATTTAATTATTGTCATTTCATGGCTTAGGTTTCTTGGCATGCTGCGGAGTTAGTGTTTAATGATTTCTCGGGGGGGGGCACTTCAGGTGTGCATAAGAGAAGTTTACAAAGGAACATTTTAGGATACAAATGGGACTCCGATTCTTGCTTTTTCCCAACCAAATAAACAGGATCACTGAAGCTTCTTCATTTCCTTCAACTGTTCATTTCAATAGTCTCATTTCTTAGGACTGCAGGCGTCTTATGTATAATTAACACATTTCCTCGCGCGGAGTTACTGAGTCTTGGGCCGTGCCTTCTGCGTTAGAGTGAACAGTTGTTTATTTGCAGAGGTCTGCTTGAAAGCATCCTTTGTCTGAAGGACGGTCCAATTTAAGAATGAAAAAGAACGATGTTGATATAATTTAAACAACTGTAATGATTTTTCAACGTATATTGATGGATGCATTTCCTCTGCCACGCTTTGAATTCATTTTCCACTGTTTCGTATCGTACACGCTCTCTTTTTACCACGCATTAGCAAGAAGGGGGAATCAATATTTGGCCAATAGGATGAATTAACTCCAAGCGACAAGATCACCCAAACAACAGGTGGCTGCAGGGCACTCTGGACACAGACGTTCCACTATGGCCACGTGGAACATTAGACACAGCTCCACTCGCCTTTGTTCTACTCACTCCACGAAATCACCTTCTCTCTTTTGCTCTGTATCCTTTCCATTGCCTGTCCATGTTCCTGTCTCCATTGGAAATAATGGGGGATATAGGTAGTCCCCAACGGACAACAGTTCGTTTAGTGACCGTTCAAAGTTACACAGGCAGTGAAAAAAAGTGACTTATGACCATTTTTCACATTTCTGCATGGTCACCTGATCAAAATTCAGATGCTTGGCTACTGACTTATATTTATGATGGCTGCAGGGTTCCGGGGTCATGTGATCAGCTTTTGCGATCTTCTGAAAAGCAAAGTCAATGGAAAAGCCAGATTCACTTAACAATTGTGTTACTAACTTAACAGCTACAGTGATTCAATGAACAACAGTGGGAAGAAAAGTCATAAAATGGGGTAAATCTCACTTAAATGTTTCACTTAGCAACATAGGTTTTGGGGTCAGTTGTGGTCTTAAGTTGAGAACTACCTATATTTGATAACTTAGTTGCCAGGTTTTGAGAAGGGTTGTTGGTAGGAAAGAAATAGTTTGTGTTTCATTCCCCAGTAACAATCTTCCAGCACAATGCCCTGTTTCACTATGATATGGGGCTTTAATATAGCTTTATTGATATAACAGATAAAATTGGAGGCTAATTTAACACCTCGTTGCAGTGTAACAGAGATACTGACTCTTATCTAGTATCAACCAGACAATAGCAGTAGCACTTAGACTTATATACCGCTTCACAGTGTTTTTACAGCCCTCTCTAAGCGGTTTACAGAGTTAGCATCTTGCCCCCAACAATCTGGTTCTTCATTAGTAAGACAAGCACTTACTTTGTGTTTAATTCATTTTGGAGTAGGCTATGTTAATGAGAATGTGGTGGGTGGTATGTGAAACACAAAAGGGGGACTTATGATCCCCTTCACACCCAGGACACTAAGCAGATGCTGTCTGCAATGGTTTCACCCTAAGGATGGGGCTCTCTCCAAGCATACAAGTCTTATCAAATTGCAAATGCCTAGATATTGTTCTTGATGTACTTAACTTTACGCAGCCAACTGTCCCCTAAATCATGTTATCAGTCCAACCTCCGATCAGCATCTCTGAGTCAAAATCAAGGAAGGCCTGGTGTTATTATGATTGTGGAAACAAGACATCTCTGGACTGTTAGCCTTCTTGTAAAGAATTTAAAGGAAATGCTTGAGAAATATGGGAGAGAAGAAAATGCCTTATTTCGACTTCTGTAGCGTGGTAATGAGAAAAGGTAATGTAGCAGTTGTCGTCTCTGACGATCAGGGAATTGAATATTTTTATCACCTGACAGAAAGCTGCTACTCAGAGGCTCTCTCCCAAAAAGATTATTGCTGATCATCCTAGAAATGTGCCTGTCATTCACCGATTATCCTGCTCCGAGGTCACTTCAGCTGTTGCTTCATCACGAGTGACATTTTGTCATTAATTTCAGGGGAAATCGGGGCTGTGTTCTGAGCTTTCTGATGGAAATTCAAGACATTTAGAACACACACACACGCACACACGCACACATGCACTTACAAATCTCTAAAATACTCAAAATACCTTTCAATCTTTCTCATTTGCTGACAGCACTTACAAGCCCACTACTTTGTCTCACCTACAATCTCTAAATGCAGATTTGTGTAGCAGACACCCTAATTAAAACCACACAGGGAGGGGAAAAAAAAGGGTAAGACAATTGACATATGATGTGTGCTTAATGAGGGTGCTGAAATATTTGTTTGCAGTGTTTCGGCAAGGACCCATTTTTTTTAAAGAGATAGATAGTGTAAGAAAGCTTTCCTGTCACAGTTGTTGCCTGTCACATGGCTGGGGAAGTGAAATATTGCGCTTGGCTACAAAACAGCCCGGTTCCTTTTCAAGACTACTAGAGCAGTAAGAATAGATTGCACAGGCTCAAAAGCTGAGTTGCCACAAGTGGAGCAGGGGGGAAAAACAAAAACAAATCGTGTTTATTATAGTTTTGTACAAGTGCCAGCAGCAGAAGATATGCCAGGTGACACATTACAATTATAACTTTTAATTAGGTTCACAAGAGAAACAATAGAACGCACCCCCAGTGTTGCATTTCTTAAAGCCGAGGATCTGTCATAATAATGAATGCTTGCTTTGACTAGGAAAGGAAATGTTAAAACTTCTTTGTGGCAGCTTCTATGGCAATTTGGCATTGGGAACATCGAAACAGCTCTACGATGCAGCTGTTGATGGACAAGCAGGGGATCTCCTCCTCCCTGTGTGGCTGCAAAAATCAGAGCTGAAGAATGCTTATATTGATAGTGTTGCTTACCCATGATTAAGGTGATTAACTGAACCCAATTTTCTGGGCTGGCACGCCATAGTGAATTAAATATCTTGACTGGGTTTGCACAATATACTTGTCTGAAGTATGGATGACTGCAATGTGCTGCAAACACATTATTTGGAATTGCTCGATGTGATTGGAGGTAAACCACCCACAACATCTCCTGCTCGATTCCTCTCTGGACTTCTAACTTTCTCCCTGATCCCGGCATTGGGTTGACATTCAAGAAGGGAATGGGTTACAGGGTGGGTGGTCTTATCTCTCAATGTATCAAGAGTTTGAAGGATATATGAATGCTTAAATGTTTCAAAATTTGCAGTTCTTCCTCAGCATTTTAGACTGCCTTTTTTTCAGGCAAAATATTCCCTAAAGACAGAAACGGAACAGTATGTTATGGATTATATGAGGGAGAAGATAAATCTGTAGCCTTAGGCCACGATATGAGCTTTACATAGACTAAGACATAAGCAATTAAGTTAACCTTCACAAGATTAACAGTCTATTCATTCTGAGTGAGACAACTTCACACTAAGGGAATGTGTAATGGAATATGTGGAAGACCTTGGGGAATGAGCGTAAGAGATGCTGCCTGCCTAGGAAACAATGTTTTAATGTTTCTAATGTTTGCTTAGATTTTTTGCAGCTACAGATGGATTAGCCTTTATTTTGACCAGTCGTTGAATGTAAGAGATTCATAACAATCTAACTCTGGGTTGTCATCTAGATTTTGCAGTCTCCATTTAGCATCTTCAGAGATGAATGAAATATATATTGTTTTAACTTGAGCTGTATCTACAACTCTTGATTGATGGTATGAAAAGGGTGGCATTTCAGCCACTGTAGAATTTTCTGTTTCATCCCCTCCCCAATCTTCATGTGATAAATTGTAGTTGTGTAAATTATGTTTTCTACGCCACTTTTAAAGATATAGAATTCTTACTCTACTTGCATGTAACTGTTTAATCAATTGTTACAGGAATCAGTGAGTGCAGACTTGGTCATGATTAGAATATGCACTGAAATAACTAAGTATTAACTTAATCATCACTCAGTTAAGTGTAATTGATATCAAAGGATCTACTCTAAGCTTGGCTAAGTCTGTAACTAGCATAGTATCAAAGGACTGCCCTTTTGATCACTGTGGAGTAAAAATCACTATCAACAAGGCAATCTGTCTTTTATGCTACAAGTAATGTAACATGGATAACATGAAAAATAAAGTTGATTGACTCTGGGATACAGTTTATATTTATCCTTTACATGAGTTGAAACGAAGCCTTTTCATTTTTAATCGGTCGTTTTCTATAGCTCATCGTCAGTGCTACGCAATTGGGCCTGGCACATCTGTCAATTAAATAACATCTGTAAATGAGACTTTACCCATTTTATTAAGGAGGAGAAGCACTAGGAATACTTCAGGGCACAAGGTTTGAACACAGCTTCAAAAGAATACTTTGTGTAGATTTAACTTATTGTCTAGTCATAAGAGACACATGAATACAACCTTTGCCATTGAAAAATTAACAATGGACTTCCTTTTTATATTACCTTATCCTCACAAATCCTTACTGTGATTTCTTCTTTAGATAACGCTCTGCTCTCAATTGGTCTGAAGTGATTTAAGCTGCATCTGGCTTATTTAATGTGTCATGTTCACCTAGCAGAGTGTTTTTCCACCCAAGTTTAAATCCAGATTTTGACCTTTTTCAAGCTTCCCTAAAAAGTCAACACAAGAAATGAGAAAGCTGTACCTTCCAACTAGGGAATGACTTACAAAAACTCCATTTTTTAATCTCACAAGGTTGCAAACAACAGGCGTTCTACTTATAAGGAATATTTAGTATTTGTTTATATATAGTTATAAATATATAAGTAAAATAAATATTATTGATAAATCAACACACATTTCTACAGTTGTCCCCACTGGTCATTTGGTAATAATGGGCTGCTGGATTGCAGGAAGAGCTTCTGTGACAACTCTTGCCTGTTTTTTCTTTCTTTCAGGGAATTTGCATCTGAAGCCTTGGCAGACGGGATTCAAGGTGGCCCTTGATCATGCTCTTCTCCATATCAATGCAAAGCAGATGCTAGTGCAGTCATGGTGAATTTTTGGGGTCGGGCCCTCATTAATTCAGAACATGCCTACTTTGATTCTGCTGACAGAACACCCTTCCCATCGTGGACGAAAGAGGCCTCTCTGGGCCTCTTCTCCAGACCCTCTGGAAGTCACAGGAGAGGACCCTCTTCTCCTGGGATCTCAGAAAACTGTACTAGAATGTTTTTGTGATTTTCAGATGCCTCAGAGACTGTGTGAGAACAAGGCCTTCTTGCGCTAATTCCAGATAGTCTGAAGGCCTGGTATGCTGCCAAAAACAACATGGTTTGTCATCTATAACATGCATGCCATAGGATTGCCATCATTGTTTCAGACTCCCAATGCACAGCCCTAATTGTAGATTGCCAACTTGTACCAGCTTGGCAAACATCAACTCGAATGGAAAAGTGGGGAATCAAATAAGGGTACTCTGACAGGAACTGTATGTGTGCTGAAAAGTGCACTGAAATATATAAAACAAATCATCCTGGTGCTATTTTTGTAGATGTGTGCTTTCTGATGAATCAATGAAAGCGGCCCACAATTAATACTTTTAATCATTGGGAGTGCAAAATTAATTCTCAGAAATTGATGAGCAAATATAGCCATTATGTGCTATCCTGACCGTCCCAAGGTTGACTCAGCCTTCCATCCTTCCGAGATGGGTAAAAGGAGATTGTTGGGGGCAATGTGCCGAATCTGTAAACCACTTAGGGTGGTAAAGCACTGTGAAGCGGTATATATGTCTAAGTGCTATTGTTATTGCTATTATTTACCAAAAATAGAAATTTTCGTGGTGAGCCCAACTCATGTTTTGATACTTAATAGAATCTTAGAGAGAAATAAGAGACAGTACATTGATTAAAATTACCACTAGCAACTCTCCAAAATGATGCTACATATCTAATAGATATTAATAAATCTAATGGGAAATCATTTATTTCTGCAATAAATAAATAAATTAAAATGCTATAGTTTCTCCTCATGTTTGGACTACAAGTGTGATTTAGGCAAAATAGTTTATCAGGGTCTAGATTGCACAAATTTTGTACGCATGAATCGCACTGTTTTCATTTTCATTAGGTAATGCATTCAGTATCTGAAATGCTTAAAAGTAATTGCTTAGCAGATCAGATGTAGAAGCTGTAAACTGTAAGTGGTAGATGGAGATGTTCTAACTTTTGGTCATAAGCAAACTTATAAATAGAATCCCGCCCAGTTTTACTGAAGTATATCCATTAAAAAGCAAACATATGGCATGTGTGGGTTGTAGGCATGCTTGCTTGAAAGTAAATGCCTCATTATGGGGGATTTCAAGAAGTAGTACCTTCTCAGGCTTCTGGTAGCATGATGTAATGGTATGTGAGAATGACCTAGGGAGACAGGAAGAAGAGCCGCAGACAAGGCAAGAATAAGATCAGAGGAGTAGGGAACGTCTCAGAAGGTTTCTTAAGCTGTAAAGGTGAGGTGAGAGACTTGTAAGATTCTATTAATGCAATCTTGTAATAAAATTAGAGCTAATACTTGTGGGCGTGCTTCTTAATTCTTAAACTAATCAAGGAGAGAATTAACCTGGAACTAAGGAGAAATTTCCTAACCGTGAGAACAATTAATCAATGGAATTGCTTGTCTTCAGAAATTGTGGGTGCTTCATCATTGGAGGTTTTTAAGAAGAGATTGGACAACCATTTGTCCAGAATGGTATAAGGTCTCCTGCTTGTGCAGGGGGTCGGACTAGAAGACCTCCAAGGTCCCTTCCAACTCTGTTATTCTGTTATTCTTGTTTGGAGTTCCTTGCAAGCCTGACACATGGATGCTGACTCTTCTCCCAGTAATTTTGTTCCCAAATGTCAGGTTGGTTTTTGATGCAATCTTGGATCAGGGAGTTGATCTAGCTTGTTGTTTTTTTTAAAAATCACCTGAATGAATAAACTGTGTTTATTAGAACTATCATATCTAGGCTGAAAGTCCAGAAATCACATTTAGATTGCCGCTAGAAATGTTAGTCACATTTTTAGTGGCAATCATACAGAGACCTTTGATTCTCTTTTCTCATGACTTAACACTGCAGTGAGAGCTACAGTGTAAGGGTGCGGTAGATAAGGAAACAATATGGATTCAGTTTGTGTGGCTGAAACTGTTTTTGTCTTTGGCTCACCCGGGGTTTATTTTGTGACTCAGCTGGTGCAATTGTATTATTCCATTCCTTTCCTGTGAGCCTGCCAAGTTCTTGTGTCACATCATTTGCCTGTTAGTTTTTGCGCTGAAATGAATAGGATCAATTGAGACTGCCCTGCTTCTGATTCCATCAGACTGACCCTAGCAGCTTCCAGCCAGCTCTTGAGTTATTTATTTCTCACAACAATTATCTCACAAAGGTGCGTGAAGTGGCTTGTGCCACTAAGCAGCAACACCCCTTGCACCTCTCATATCAAAAGAGCTTTTAAAGAGACGGGGGACACGAGAAAACCATTACAAATGAAAAATGGATTTTTTGGGTGGGAAAGATGGAAAATCAGCCCCAAAGTTCAAAAAAAGTTGCATACCTCATAGAACGTAGACCTCTGTTTGGTTTATCCATCTGCTGACTGAATCCTTCTGGAACTCCAGTTGGGTGACTTTCTAAAGTGATGTGGCTTATGCATTTTACCCCAGGAGGAACCCTGACATGTTTGTTCTTCTATCTTGGCATGTGGTTTGCCATTTGAGGTTGGCATCCAGGATGCTAGTTCCGGAACCAGTTTTGGAATTTTGTACATTTGCCCTTGGTTCCCTTACAAGATGCCTTACACTGGATGAACTTGGCTAGAGATCTGCTCCAATATATCAAACTCCACCAAGTGCATCACCACCACCCCCCCCCCCCCCCCCCCCCCCCCCCCCCCCCCCCCCCCCCCCCCCC
>JANHFL010006176.1:57119-67590 GCA_032468155.1 Oxyrhabdium leporinum
TCCCGTTTTGGCTCTCAGGGGGTTTTGGGGAGCCCAACTAGGTCTGAAATGGGGTGCACACATGGCATGGCCTCCCCGTGCCCCATTTTGGCTCCAAGGGGGCTTTGGGGAGCCCAAGTAGGCCTGAAATGGGGCAGAAGGGGTGCAATGCCCCTACCCCCATGCCCCGTTTTGTGTCCCAGGAGGCTGCAGGGAGGCCTATTAGGCCCAAAATGGGGCACAGGGTGGCCACGCCCACCCAGTCATATGACCAATAATCCACACCCAGCAAGCCACACCCATAGAACCGGTAGTAAAAATTTTTGAATCCCACCTCTGCCCAAGACCTAAATGTTGTAAATACAACACAGTAATGTTCACAGAAAAAAATATATATGTTAAGAAGACTCTTCTTCATATCCAATTCTGAAATAGATGATAATAACAATCATGAAGTTATACTTTGGAAAAATAAGCATGTGTTTTAGGCATGTTTCTATTAGAAGTATGTTTAAAATTACTACCTATAAAATATGAATACTTTTTCTTATAGTCTTGCAGTTTTTTTCTACTTTTCCATTTTACATCATTATAGATTTTTCTATAATTAGGAGTTTGAAAACTAACAGCCTCCAATTATTTATCTACTGTTAAAATGACTCTGGCAGCTAATAATAAGACAGAAATAAGAATCAATTGACAGTGAGGACATAATATATTGATATAAAATAATGATTAAATGAACAGCTACATTTCAAATGTTTCCAAATGGAAAAGATCTGCTAGGACAATAATGGTGAACCTATGGCATGTGCGCCAGAGGTGGCATGCAGAGCCCTCTCTGTGGGCACGCGAACCGTCGCCCCAGCTCAGATCCGCTGTGCATGCGCACTCGCCTCCTACCAGCCAGGTGGCCTTTGGGTTTCTGCTGCGCATGCCTGGGGGGGAAGGGCGCATGCAGGGGACTCACACGCATGCGTGGGGATGGGGGACATGCATGGGGGACATGTGCGCATTGTATTTTGGGGGTTTGTGTGCACATTTGCACATTCACGCATTTGCACATTCACACATGCACGCGCTTTGGGCACTCGCTGCTGAAAAGGTTAGCCATCACTGTTCTAGGAGATGTTTGAACAAAAACAAGGCATATTATACAAACTATGAAACATATTTGGCTTCCATCGTAAAGTAGAATCAGATTTATCTGATTGTATCAATCTGAGATAACAATCAGTGCAACCAGGATATTTGGTGATAGGTGCGAATACGTAGTTATTCCTGGTAACAGTCAGTATAGAAGGAGCAATACCAAATAACATATTCCGGTGTTTCAATTGTTCCTCCACTACATAAGAGCAGTCTTCATTCAAAAGGGATTTTCTGGTTGTCTCCCTTCCATGACTGCTGTTAGAAGGGCATTTAATCTAGCCAAAGACAAAGCCCTTTTAAATTTAGGGATGGTTAGGCAACTAAGGTATGTAGCTGGGTGAACATGTGAAAGTGCTCAGAAGGTGTTTCTAGGCAAGAGCGACAAATCTGATTGTGGTACTAAGTCTATAGCTCCGTTTAAGTTCTTTAAGATTGGCTAATGCACTTTTGTAGCCCATCAGAATGACGGCTGCCCATGAGAAGCCACAGGATTTTAATTTTCTATGTATTGCCTGACACAGGGACACTGGAAGTTGTCACTCATAATTAAAGGGGCCAAGCAGACTGAAAGGTGAAAAGAAGCTTAAGCCAATATGGAAGGATATGAATCTAGGCAGAAGTTTAAATTTGAGTAGGCTGGCTTCACCACGTTTGGAATGTTTGGGTATTTGACAGGTAGATCTCAGAAACTTAAATTGAACATTTTTGAGGGGAAGAAATAACATTTAAGGGGCCAGCTGGACTGGAAAGAAGAGCTGAGCTCAGATCTTGGCTGAGAAGACATTGAAGTCTTCAGTTATGTGCTGATCTTCTTTGGGGATATAGATGAATCGTAGAGCTGAAGCTGTTTTTGGTGCCTTTAAAATGACATAGCATGGGATTTGCTGTTGCCCACAGCATGGGAAAGACTCCCTAGATATTTGAAGGTCTTAATTTGTTCTGTTAGATGGTTGTTTAGATGCCAGACATGTGTCTTGGGGCATTTGGCAAATCCCTTGATTTTTGAGTTGCTGATTCTTCTTGATAGCGCTCAGCAACTATATGAAGTGTCAGCTTCGGGCTAATCTGCCTCTGAGAAAACAACACAGAATCATCTGCATATGGAAGAACTGAGATGTGCCCCTTTCCCAGTTTAAGTTGGTGAAGAGATTGATCGTTTATGAGGGGATTGATTAAAATATTAAAAAGGAGATGAGCTAGAATGCCTCTTTGTCTCATACCCCTTTTGACCGGGATTCTTAAACTTACAATTTTACTTGCAGATGATATTTATAGCTTGTTTTACTCTGGTCAATTTGTGTGCTGTTTAGGCTGCATTGACATTCAGCAAGTTAAATGTGATTGTTTTGTTTTGCTGATTAGTGACTGATCCCCCCTTAAACCAGCGTTAAACAAGAACAAGTTTTTGTTGTGATCTTGACCTAGTATCATATGGGATCATTCCAATATCAAAATAGACAAGTTTAATTTTTTTCCTTTGTAATGATGCATTGTTTGTATCAAAGGAATGCAAAGATATGAGTGGCACATTTAAGAGGAGGAAAAAATAAAGTGAAAAGACCAACTCCTAAAGGGTTTCTTGCAGAAATCCATTGTCTGACAAAAAATATATCTGTACAAAGAGTAAGGGAGGTGATGTTAGTGAAAATTCAAAAATATTCAAGCAAGTAAAGTGGACACATCATCTGACAAATCAGTAACTATGCTAATTCAGAAGTATTTGAATCTTATAACTGAACAAAGAAACTAGATACCGATGGTTATTGTGTAACTTTGATTAGCGATGATGATAGTAAGACTGCTTTTATAATTTTTATGGCCCAATCAGAAATAACAAGGATACTTTGCATAATTGTTTTGTATGTCTTTTTTTTTCATTGATAGGTGACTCTTATCATTGTGTCTGGAGATTTTAATGTAATTTTTACCCTTCAACTGATTGAAAATAAAGTTTGTGGGAAATAGTATTCATAGAATTGGAGTGTTGTCCAACTGTATTTTCAGGAACTGAATTTATATACATGGCCATCCATGAAAAGTGGCAGGAAACCACAACTGGTGCAAAATGTGGTGGCCCAGCCCTGGAGCAGTGCAATGTACAAGGATCATATCCTGAGTGTACTGAAAGATCTGCAATGTCTACCAATTACCTTCTGGAGACATCTCAAGGTATTGGTATTCATCTTTAAGGCCTTTAATGGCTTGGGCCCTGATTGTCTGCAGAGTGGCCTATTACTAACCTGCTGGACTATTTAGACTGCAGAACACACACACACACACACACTGCTAAACGCTGACTATCTGATATGTATGAAAAGGCCTTCTCCTCTGTGGCTTTGAGGCTGTGGAACACACACCCTAGGAAGATGTTTTTGGCCCCCCATTGTCCCAATATTCAGGAATATGAGGGGTCCTTGGTGCTCTCTGAGCTTGCTTGTTTTCTTGCAGATGTTTCATTACCCAAACTAGGTAACATCACCAGTGCTAGTGCTCTGATGTTACCTACTTTGGATAATGAAATGTCTGCAAGAAAACAAGCAAGCTCAGAGAGCACCATGGACCCCTCATTTCAACCCTGAGCTACAAACTTTCTCCTTTATCGGTGATCAGGAATATTGCAGAAAGACATGTTTTCAGCAAAGCTTTTAGATTCTTTATTTGAATGTTTAATTTTAATTCTGATCTTAAATGTGTTTGACAGCCAGCATGGTGCAGTAGTCAAAGCATTAGGCTAGAAACCAGAAGATGGTACTTCTAGTTCTGCCTTAGGCATGAAGACAGGTGCGTGACTTTGGGCCAATCACTCTCTCTCAGAACGAGGAAGGAGACGAGAACAATGATTCAAGGATGTTCTTGAAAATTCTATCAATAACACTTGCAGAGGTTCGGCTTTTTATTTTCTGGTGGCAAGACTGACTTGAAGGCCATAGATACAGATGTATTAATGTTGCCTTGGGTTACAGTTTGTCTTTCAGTTGGCATACACTACCCGAGTGTTGAATAAAAAGAAAAATGGGGTAGGAATCTAATGATCAAATACGTTTCAGTGCCATATCATTTGTTACCTCTTTAGAGAATAGTGATTTTCATAAACAGGAATCCAATATCTTTTTGCTTTCCTTTCAGGTTCCTCATTATAAACCTTGTTTGTTTAATTATTCATTCACATCACATTTGTGTCAGGAGTTCATTTGCTGTTGTTTTAGTAGTTAAATATTCTTGCACTATTTTCAAAAGGGAATTCAGCAGTTTTTTTGCTTCCTGTAACTTCTTGCTTTTTTTTATCCCATTGGGATGAAATTTTAAATGTACATCTTTCTGAAAGGATTGCCCCAAATAATTTCCTACCAGGTGCCTTAGGTGTTAACAGGACTTCTACTTAAACTTTAAATTATCAGGGAGGAAGTTATTTACCTCAAAATCTCCTCATAAATTAAGCTAGTATAGAGCAGGGCTGTCAAATTTGTGGCCCGCGGGCCGGTTGCGTCACATGCTTGCCATGCCCACTCCTGATTTAGTGAAGGGGAACAAAGTCCTGATATGTCTTGTCATGTCGCTGTGACGATGCGAGTTCGACACCCCTGGTATAGAGCATGGGTGTCAAACTACGGCATTACGTTGCCATCACGTGACGTATTGCAATGTTTTCCCCCTTTGCCGAACTGGTGTGGATGTGGCCCATGCGTGATGCATGTGATCTGCGGGCCACCAGTTTGACACCCCTGGTATAGAGCACTGTAACTTTATTATCAAATATTAGTTAAATAAAAAGTCCTTACTCTGACCAGTGTATGTTCATATTAAAAATGTAAGAAGACTGGAGTCTTATGTGTTTTATCTGTTTCCTTTATCAGTTCAGACAATCAGAATAAAGATCTTGAACAGCAAGGTCTGAGGTCTGTAATCTGGGTCTCTTTAGATTATTTCTTTGGAAGTTTAAAAACATCAGCCAGAAAGTCCCTCCTGAACCTTTCAAAGTAATCTCCTTATTTCTTCCATAGCTCTTTGTTCCACATGAAAAGCAAATGATGTCCAGGACTTGAACTAAAACAAAAAACAAATGATGTCCAGAGCTTGCTAAACAAATTTAAAAAAAAATCAGAAAACAAAACCAGAAACAAAAACAAGGCTCTCTTCTGTCACTGCCTCAGTCATTTAACATCAGCTGTTATTTTTGCTACCAAAGGAAAATTATAATAAACCAAGGAAAGGAGTCACAAATGAACGGAGGATCATTCATCTATTGATTTGTTGCTTTAGCTTTCACTTTGTGACAAATGTAATGAATAGCCCTAGTTTGTGGTAAGTGCTGAAAAGGTGCAGAAAGGAAAGCAAATAAAAAAGAATGCTAGTATCTTCTGTACAAGAAAATATGTTAATTTTTGAAGCTTGAAGGACCTATTAGAAAGTCTGCACAGTACCATAAAATATTTTTTTTCCCCTCTTTCATGCATGATGCTAGAAACTGCACTCATCCATGGAACAAAAAGCCAGGAGATTCAGCCTCTGCCCCAGTCATTTCTTTACACAATACAGAGTAAAGCTATAGATTTCAGTTTTACCTCATGTGGTAATGGACACCTAGATATATTCATAATGTGTTACAAAATTGGCAAGCTGGACTTACCATTGTTCCGTCCACATTCACAGCCTACTGAGGCTTGTGGATTGAGTGGTCCAGAACACACAACTCTGGTTGAAGACGGGAAATAACCCGACGCACTTGCAAATCGCTCTGAGTGGAACACTGAGGCTCTCAAGATTCTAAATGTGAGTCAGTTTGGTCTAATGGTAAATGGCCCCAGGTTAGAAATAGGAGACAGTGAGCTCTAGTCCCGTCTTAAACCTGAGAGTCAGTTGGGTGACTTTAGCACAGTCACTCTCCCTCATCCAACATTTCCTTATTGTGGGGGAAATAGAGTCAGGAGTATCAGATGTGTTCACCACCTTATGTTATTTATAAAAAATAATAAAGATGGGATATTAAATAAATATAAACTGAATACATGGAGACCTGTCCAATTTAAAGCCACAGCAAAGCTTTACTGATTCAAATATGAAGTTGCTCTCAAACCAACAGTCTAGTTGCTGTTATGCTTTCACTGACTCATACAGATATCTCCATTTACCTGATCCGGCTGAACTAACCTGGACAGTTGATAGTAAAAACAAGCCAAGTCCAGACCCAGAACAATTCCGAGTGGCTGGGCTTCAAGGCCGGTTTTTATATCCCAAAGTCCTTACCTCAATGATCTGCAAATAGAATAGAATAGAATAACAACATTGGAAGGGACCTTGAAGGTCTTTTAATCAAACCCCTTGCTCAAGCAGGAGATCCTATATTATTCCAGACAAATGGCTGTCCAATTCCTTCTTAAAAACCTCTGTTGATGGAGCACCCGCAACTTCTGGAGGCAAGTTGTTCCACTGATTAATTGTTCTAAGTGTCAGAAAAGTTCTCCTTAGTTCTAGGTTGGTTCCCTCCTTCATTCATTTCCACCCATCGCTTCTTGTCCTGCCCTCGGGTGCTTTGGAGAATAGGTTGACTCCTTCTTTTTTGTGGCAGCCCCTGAGATATCGGAACACAGCTATATTAGTTCTTCTTTTCATCAAAAAATCTTGTCGCCACTGATGGATTAAGGATTCCTTGCACTCTGCGCCCTCTTTTTTTCTGATTTTTGATGACATTTCACTTATATATCCTTTGGCTCTTAATGACTTGGTTCCTTCTTGTTTATTTTCTGATGGATGTTTTTGACAAGACTCTTGGCTTTTGTTCTCTCTGTGTATGTGCTTGGTTCACTTTTAAGTTATGGCCACAATTGTCAATTTCACCCTAGTCTCACATGAGCACACAGCTATCAATGATTTCTAGAATGAAAAGCAGCATTTTAAAACACTTACCTTTCTCATGTACTGCTTGTGAGCTTCAAGGCTTTATTTGGGTCAAGTACTGGGTGCCTGAGGATATTACATTAAGTAGGTGTTTGCCTTGATTTAACAGGACTCATCTTTTCTCCCTTTCTTGTGTTAAAAACGAAGGCAAACATGACATGCATCAATCACTATATTGAGTGAACCAAGAAGTGACTTCCATAAACAGTCCCTGTGGGGTTACTTAGGAAGGCCTACTTTTCATTCAGAGAGTTTTGCTGTATGTAATGTAAAATAGTGGTCGGGCATAATATTGTGCAGATCAGGTACAGACAAATTGTTAAATGAGTGTTACTATATTGAATTGCTATTATTTTTGTGTTTGCATTTCTCAGCATTTGGTTATGGTTTTCAGAACAGCAACACCCAAACTCCAAAAATGTGTAATTAAATACAGATTTACAAGTTAAGATAAATACTTGTAAGAAATCCATGTCTAAGGCAGAATTGGGTAATGTATGGCTATTGCAAAAATATATTGGAAAATGCATATAAATATTCCTGCAAACGTTGTGTTTTTTTTTAAAGCAAATTGATGCAGGAAACAAAACAGAAAAGAAGAAGTCAGAAATACAGAGTCCTTCACTGCTTGTGTATGTTATCAAATATATTTAGATTTTCAAGAAATATTGGGAATTCATGCATAGGATCAAGTGTGTCATGGGATAATCCCAAATGGTTTCTATACTGTCAGGAATGTATATTTAAATAGATATTTATTTATTTTTCTTATCTTTCATCACTTCTCTTGTCCCTCACTACTTTTCTATTTACTTTTGCATTTTGTATTTTACAATATTTTGTAACTGAATAAAAATGTTAAACAGAGGAGTGTATATTTTACAGACTTGTTTTGTCATGTTGTCATCATTTTGCAAACCATCCTTTTGTGTAAGACTGGCAATTGCACGTGAATAATTTCATCAAAATGGAATATTCATCAAAAGAATGCATCTGAGGTAATTACTAGTGTCATGCCTCTCCCTTAAATTTGAGGCTTTGGGGTTTTTCTTCTTGGACTTTTGTTTCTTCTTAAACCTTTGCTTCATCATTACAGAAGAATCTTTTATTTCACCATGAGTGCCGATGAATCATTTATAGTTCATGCTTTTAGCCACTTTTACTGGACCAGGGGCATGGCCCATTACTTCACGGTCTGATATCTTTAGATTTGCAAAGCAATTTATTTAATATTGAGTTTAATAAATCATGTCTCTTTAGCTGAGCTGGTTCATACAGTTATTTTTATCCTAGAACATGTGCTTGAAAAAGGAAGTGAAAACTAATTCCATCTGTCATTATTTTCAGAACATGGCCAGTCTCAGCAGTAACAAAACCTGGGAAGTATTTGTGTTGGACCTTCTCTGTCACTCTATGGATATTATCTTAGCTACTTTATCTTCCCATTGTCAATGAAATAAGATGAGGTTATGCTGGATGCATGTACAGTTGAAGCTTGTGCAATTTATACTTGGAAGTAAGCAAGAGAAAAAAGTTAAGTGATGAAGCAGATTAGATTAAATCAGATCATAATAAAGAATAAACTGACAAAAGAGATAAATAAAGATAAAGAATTAAGGCTGAAATGTTGTGGTTTCAGAGATTCCAATTCCAAAATATTTTGGAATTCTGCATCCAAAGTTAGAGAGAAGGCTCTGTCTTTAAAGGGGAAAATCTGATTTCAACAAACGGTCCTTTGTTTCCCCTCGTAGTCTGGTCAATTTTCTTGAAGGAGGAAAAAATACCAGGAAAGCTTGAAAACTTGCCATGAAGAGACATGGTATATATTACTTTATGAAATGTTGGCTTTTCCTTTATCTTATTTATCAGAAATAATATTTTCAAATGGTATGAAAGTAACTTGGCACATAAGTTCTCCTCCTCCTCCTCGTCTGGATACTATGCATTTAGCTTCAACCTAGAAACTGATTTGCTGCTAGACTGTTCAGACACCAGCTTGGAATCTCTAATGGCCTCCACAATTGGCCCACAATCTAAGGAAAAGAAATGGTTGCTTCGAAGAGTTGCTGGCAGGTGTGATAACCAGGCCCTTCTATACTACACAAAGTGCCCTGGATCTCCCTAAAGCACAGTTGCTTGTCCAAAACTAAAAGTGGGATTCAGATGGTGTGAATTACAGAAAAGGAGTTTTCCTACACATAGCAAAAGGTTTATTTTGTCCTATTACATACATACCAGTTTACCATACTCTTCCAGGTAAGAAATATTCCACAAAGTGCAAGAAAAGAGTAAAAAAATAATTAGCCAAAAGAATATGAGAAAAAGAAATAGAATCATAGATAAAAATATGTTTTATCTAATACTTTATGTTTGGTCTAGTAGTTAAGACACCAGTACAAACCAGGAGACCACGAGTTAAGTTCTTCCTTAGCCATGAAAGCTAACTGGGTGACTCTGAGACAGTGACTCACTCTCAGCCCAACCCACCTCACAGGGTTGTTGTTGTTGTGGAGAAAAACATGAAAAGGAAGGATGTTGAATACCTTTGCCCCTTGAATTATTTGAAAAAAATAATAAATAATAAAGATGGGATACTAAATAAATAAACAAACAAACAAGCAAATAAATAAAAATAAAACTAGCTTCCACCAACACCATTCACTCTATCTCTCTCATTCTCCGTACGTTTCTATCTTGGCAAATCATCCTTGCTTCAACGTACACAAAATTTTTATACATTGCTTTTTGTTCTTTTAATTTCTCTTTCCACTTTTGGAGGATCTCATCAACTCCATACAATCATGACTCAACTCATTCATTCTTCCATCATACATTTGTCCTCTCAACCATCTCAATTTTTTTCACACCAGTCACCCACTTTTTATTTTAATCCATATCTTTTGGCTTCCATTCATTCTGTACCCTCTCTTTTCTTATTTTACCATGCCCATTTCTTCACTTCCCCATTCCCACTGCTTTCAACTTAGCTTTAGGCTTCTCCTGACATATTCAATTTTCAATGCTATATACAGTAACAAAATTGGTAGAAGCTCTTTTGTATATAAAGCTTGTTCTACATCTTTGAACACACATTCACAACATTCTACCAACAACTTTTTATCACTCTTCACAAATCTTAAAATATCTCCATTTGCTCATTGTTAGTAAATATTGTACCATGGTATGTAAGTTGTGTTGCTTGCTGTGGTTTTTAATCATGTTTGTGTCTAACTTCATTTATTCCATTTTCCTTATGCAATACAACTATAGTGCTATCATGGAAGATACATTTGTTTTGGCAAAGGACTTTAGTGGTATGTATCAATTTTATTTGTGCTTTCCTATATAATACATGGTTGTACAGTATATCACAGAAGTGAGTACACCCCTCACATTTTGTAAATATTTAAGTATATCTTTTCATGTGACAACACTGAAGAAATGA
>JANHFL010006177.1:39032-50425 GCA_032468155.1 Oxyrhabdium leporinum
GGGAGGCGTGTGAAAGCCCTGGGGCTGGGGGCTGCCCATCTTTAGCTTGAGTTAGCTTCACTGCAGACACTTCATGACAGAGGAGGATAGAGGGTGGCCAAAGGGGAGACCTTCTGGAAGCTGCTTGCCAAATGAACTTCAGAAGCTTTTGCCAAACCAAAAATTGTGCTGAGGAGAGAAGGGTGGACAGATAGGGCACGGAAGAAGCTGCGGGAAGGCCAATAAATTGCCAGCGAGGGTGGCAAAGGAGTCAGAGAGAACATTTGTACGCTTATTTCCTGTATGCACTGAAATCCAGCACCCACAGGGCTGGATTGGGTCCTAGAAAGGGGCAGGGCAGCCGAAAACAGAAGTGTTTACCTTTCATTCCTTCCAGAAGAGGTTAGTTTCTGAGTTCTCACCTTCCATTGTTTATTATATTCACCTGTATCTCAGTTCCTTGGCTCTAAGGTCAGGAAAAGATTGCTCTTTCCTTCCCCACAACCATCTTCACCAAGAGATCTTCCCTAGCCCATATCCCTCCAGGGAAGAACCTAAACTGACAACAACTCCTAGAAAAATATAAGTCATTGCAAAGACATGTGCAAGATATTGCTGCTATCGTCATTTCTAAATGCCTGGAGAAAATATTTGATTTTGCTCTAAAAAAATATCTAGGGTATCCAGGAGGGATTCGTTACAGTTTCCCTTGAAGTTATTAAAAGCGCAAACTTTTACAGCCTTCCTCCTTCCGGTCTAAATATTGGAGGGATGGGAGAGAAGATATGCTTTGCATCAGAAAGTCCTGGATTTAATCTCCAGCAATAGGAGCTTGGAACTGGGAAAAAATCATTTGGCTATCAACTATCAAAGCTGGGGTTTTTTTCCACCCATCATCTCCTACAATCCTCACCACATTGATGGGCCTGGTCAGAGTTCTCAACAACTTGAGAAACAAAGATCTGGAAACATCTGGAGAACCGTACCGAATGTATTTGGTTTCTGTCCCATCTTTCCTCCAAGACGAAAAGCAGATGTTCTTTTTACGATGGTCATTGAGGTGTTACCAGATAAAGCGAGGACAACACGGGCCATTCGCATCTTCCTGCGGAGAACAAGTTTGGTCTAGTGATGAAGGCACCAGGCTAGAAATCAGAGGAGGCTGAGAGTTCTGGTCCCAACTTAGCCACGAAAGCCAGATGGGATGACTTTGGGTCAGTTGCTCTCTCTCTCTCTCTCTCTCTCAGCCCAACTGACCTCACAGGGTTTAGGTGGGAAAAATAGGAGGAGGAAAGTGTTTTTTGGTTCACTGCATTGGATAATTTGTAAAAATAATAAAGGCAGGATAGAAATAAATTTAAAAAAAAACTTAATATACAAGGGCAGCTCCAGAAAATGTAAGCATAACTGACTTATTTGTTAAATTGACATCTTGCATTTGCTCCATTGGGTACTTTCTCCTGCATTTTCACCCGTACCAACAACCGTGTGAGAGATGGGAGACAAGATGCAAGTGGTTTAGCATCAACCTGAACTAGGATCTTCCCAGTCATAATTAGTCACTAAGCCATGCTGGCTTAAAGCGGAACAATCACCAATCATTAGGCAATCTGTAACTGATGAATAATTACTGTAACGGATGGATAGTTACTAAGAGAGTAACTATCCTTCAGTCACCTGACTACAGAGCAGTAGGATGTCCTGAAGTCAGGTGACTGATGGGTAGTTACTCCTGGCTGCAGGTTATTTAATTTTCAGTTGGATTTAAACTTGACAGGCTGCCTAAGGGTGGATACTTTCAAAGAAAAATCTACTCCTTGTGGAGCTCAATTTATTTCTCGCCCTCCCTCTCTGCAAAGAGAGGCAGACACAGAGAAGAATATTGCTCACACACAGTTTCTGTTTTGTACTCTTTCGTTGGTCAGAGGTCAACTGCATCGCAACCGAGTCAGGAGGTTCCAGCAGAGCACTATTAGCTCTTTAGACAGTGTGTTTCTCTCTCTCTCTCTCTCTTTCTCTTCTGCTTTCCTTCCTTTTCCTCTATCACTTTAAGGCACAGGCTTGGCTCCTGGCCAGCCAGCCATTTCCTGGTAATCCAATAGCTGCAGATAAACTGAAAATGCATTTCCTGCCACCCTGCATTTCCTGCCACCCCGCTGTAAAATATATATTTATATATATATATATATATATTTAAGTAACTGGAGAATTTGCATCGTTGGCACTGGTTGTATCCTGGATTTCTCCCACCAATGAGACCGCTTGCAAAAATGAGGAAGGGAGGGTTGAAATGGGGTGGGAGGGGATGGATGTCTACTGAGCTGGCCACAAATGTGTGGTTAGATCCTTTGTCGATTTGTTACAGATATATTCTGCCATGTCTCAGGATTGCAAGGTGGCATACACAGCAAGCCCCCCTTTCCTCTTTTCCTCATTACAACAGTATGGGAAATAGTTTGTGCTGTGAGAAAGTGACTGTCCCCTAGTCATCTTCCATGGTTCGGGTAAATTCATCCCTGACTTCTACGTATGTGTGTGTTACCATTTTCCATGGTGCAAAATTGCTGCTGCTTCTTGAAATGTGCTGTTATAGCAATAGCCCTTAGACTTATATACCGCTTCACAATGCTTTGCAGCCCTCTCTAAGCGGTTTACAGAATCAGCCTCTTGCCCCCAATACTCTGGGTTCCTCCTTTGACCCACCTGGGAAGGATGGGAGGCTGAGCCTGGTGGGATTTGAACTGCCAAATTGCAGGCAGCCGATAGCCAGCAGAAGTAGTGGCCTGCAGTACAGCACTCTAACCACTGGGCCACCAAGGCTCTCTGTTCTCCAGTAAGTGTGTCACTCATTCGTTCTCCTTCAGTGCAGTGACGTTGTTACAAGCACAGCAACACCTTTGCCCTGTTCAAAGCTTGGTGGATTCTGTTCAGATTTCAGATGTTTTGTCCGTTGCTTGGAATAGGCAAAGCAAGGAAGGGTCCGCAATCTTTCTAGTCCAGGGGCAATTTTGGAATTACAAGAGTAAAATATTTGCACCCGCATAAGGTAGTCATTATGGAGTGGAGGGGATTGGTTGTACCCCTACCTCCCAAGGCAACCATTTATGGATAATCACAAAATATACCATTGCAAGAAGGCCTTGTAAATCAAAACATTTATTTGTAGTCACGGACCAATAAAACCATGTATACACACACACACACAAACTGAAACAAAACAAGAATAAGAATGTGGTATCAACCACCTTTTGCAAGACATGGCTATTGCTAGAAACTTGGTGACCTTTACAGTGGTTTCCTAAATAGACTTTGCAGAAGGAAGTCTGCAGTTTTTTGACCTGAGACGCAATCAGGCTTATGAGGGCCAGAAGCCCTGGTTGGACAATGGGCAGAGTAACCACACATGGATTCCTGACTAAATCCGGTAAGGTTTGGTGTGCTTTGGATGGTCTAATGGGCTGCATAGGCACTGGATTAGCTCACAGTTCAAGTTACAGCAGTAAATTGTTTTCTGCTAAAGAGATGGAGATTATCTGCTCTAGTTTATTCCAGCCTTTGGCCCCAAAAATTCTTAGTACACAGTTACTTTAATCTCCAGCCAACATAGTCAACTCTCAGAGATGGAGGCAGAAGAATCTAACTAACATATGGAGATAAAACGTTGGGAAAGACTCTTCCATTAATAGGAATTACTGCCTTGGCTATCAATGGGAGCTGTCCAAGGTGCTGCAGAGTTCATTCACCCCAAATACGTACAAATTTTCTTCTTTGGGGAGCATGGAAAAATGTTTGTCAACTGCCCCTGGGGTAGACTTCCCCAACCAGGACATTATCCAGATGTGTGGACTTCAATTCCCAGAATTCTTAGCAATAGCATAGTGGGTTGAAATTCAGGGAGTGAAGTGAACCCATTGAAGACAACTGGAGGACAGCCAGACTGGAGAAGTTATTCTTGATGTGTCTTGTGACAGAGATGTGAGAGCTAAGATAATCCTAAAATAAGAGCATCCAAAGATATTATATCTTCTCCTGGAGTTACTGTAGTCATGTTTATGCAAATAGACGCTAGGAGAGCCATACAGGATCATCAGAAAAAAATTGAAAATACAAAGCTAGATATTACTGATACCAACTGAAATGATTTCAGAAGATTCTATAATCGTTAACGTTCACCAGAAATTTGCGCAAAATAAAATGTGGCTCCTCAAAAACCAACCATTTACTTTTATCGTGACAAATGGTTTTGCACACTTGAGTCTACTTTTGCCAGAGGTATTGCCAGTCTTTCTGCAAGAGACACTGATATTGTAATAATATTCATATTAAATCACACCTAGTTTTTATCCTGGCCATGCCCACTGTTCTCCATGTCTCTTCTCATTGCGAGAGGTAGGTAATCCTTAAAGCAGATAGTCCTCAAAACTACAGGTAGTCCTTGAAACAGAAATGTTATATAATGCTATTATAAAAGAATTAAAGTGATGATGCTTATTTGGCCAATGGATAAAGCTGCAAAGAAGGTTAACAGACTTGTGCAGTTCGAAGGAATGACATTTAAACAAGGAACAAAGGGGATTTGGCTGCCCCTTCATTAGACCTCCGAAGTTCTGTTTTGCCTCTTGGGAGTTTAGAGGAATTGCTCCTGACCTTAACATGACAGCAAGGGGGGAGGGGGGTAGGGAGAGAAGTAAATAAAGACATGGCAGCTTTTGTAAAAAAAAAAAGAAAAAAAAGAGGCTTCACGGACCTTGCTTGTGATTGAAGAAAAGTTGCACATGCATATTTATGAGCATTCATTAATACTTTGAGAGAAAAAAGCAAGAGAGTTCTACTACACTCACACAGGAAAAAAAAACAAAAACCAGATGGTGCGACATATGAATGGCTAAAAAAAATATGAATTACAAATCGAGATTTTCCCAGTTGGGCTGTCAGTTGAGATATAAAATTATGTCCTAACAGATTTCCCTAAGCAGGCTCCCTTACAATGCAGAGGAGTAGATTAGCTGTCGCTCAACTCAACGCAACCCTCTGATGGGTGACATCATGTTACATAGTTGAGGGACACAATCAGTGTTGCAGTCCTGCACGTCAGTAGCACATCTGGTCTGTGAAGGTTCTCAGTGAACCTAGATCGAGCTAATCATCCATTGTTTAGGCCTAATTATGTTAATATATCGAATAGCTGGAACAGTAAAGTGGATAATGGGCCAGTGGTAGTTGATTGATTGGAGAGTCTGGGCTCCTGCATAAGGCAATCTGCATTATGATTGGTAAGTGAGTGTAAGGGGGGAAGTTTCTCTTTTCCCCCCGCCATTTTCTTCTGTCGTTCTGTGATTCACCTGACGATTTACCTCACGGTGTAGTGACATGCCTGACGCTCTTACTTGCTGTGAATATAGATGTAAATCTATATTTATTTATATAAAACTACAAGCTCGTGTCAGCGTCTCTGGCTTCATTTGGACGCCGGCTGCGCAATTCCCTGACAGATTTATATATATATATATATATATATATTTATATTTTACATTTACATATTTTTATATTTTATATTTACCCTGCCTTTATTACTTTATAAGTAACTCAAGGCAGCAAACATACCTCATACTCCTGACTCCTATTTTCCCCACAACAAAAAACCCGGTGAAATTAGGGTTAGGCTGAGAAAGAGGGACTGGCCCAAAGTCACCCAGTTGGCTGCAATGCCGAAGGCAGGACTAGAACTCACCATCTCCTGGTGATTGACCCAAAGACACCCACTCAGCTTGTATACATGTGCCAGCACCTTAACCGCTACACCAAACTGACTCTGTAAGGTGTGAGATTCTCTATAAAGCTTTATAAGGTGTGAGATTCTTTCTTGTAGAATCTATCTCTTCAGCTAGAGAAGGAAAACGATAAAATGGTGTCAGATAACCCATCCTAGCCAGAGAAGATCATACTGGCCGAATTGGACTCGGGAATTTATTTCCCATACTCATCTCTTTCTCTCCCCTCCTCCCCAAATCTTGTATTGAGATTTCCATGACTTCCAAACAGGGCCATTATAAGCATTTCACCCATGATTGCCCAGCCATGCCTACCATTTTTAGACCAATGATAGTTACTGCAAACAACCCTGCTTGCCAAAGATTGCTGACTGAGGGTGAACAGATAACCTGGTATCCCTCAACAGGTTTTGAACTACATCTCCCACAATCCATGGACATTGGCTAGGCTGCCCGTGGAAGATGAAGTTGGGTCTACAACAGATGGAAGACATCGATGGCTTCCAGAGCAAAGGAAGACAACAGCGAGTCCAGCTTTTAGGGGAAGGGAAAGGTTCTCTAAATGCTCCATATCAAGTCATTCAACTCATTGTGGCTTCTTCTGCTGATTGAGAACAGAAGCAACCGGAACACCACACTGTCAGGAGATGAATAATTTAGTGTTCACCATCAACCATTGCTTCGTTTGCTCTTGCACATCCATCTGCTTGTCTGGGCCAGCAGGCACAGATCCCAGAATTCTGGCTTCAGGAAGTGGAGAGGCAGAAAAATAAAAGTGAACCAAGAATGATGGAAGACTTGGAAAAGATCTTCTCCCATATCTATTCCCCATGTTTAAAGGCCAACTGGAGATACCAATGGCCCTATTATCTATACAAAAACAAGGAACACGAAGCTATCCAGATGCAAAGGACACCAAGAAGTTCATTCCCAATAGTTGTTGGGAGGTGTAATTCAGGAACTTCTGGAACACTACAGGTTCTACTGGGTTGGTGATCACCATGACCTCCAGAAAATATAGAAATGGTAGAACCAGTCATCTAGTGTGGTTCACCACAATAGATTCACGTCACCAGGTTTAGTCTAGAGCCTTGGATCTTCTGAAATTCTGAAGCTTGACTGGAGTAGATAAGTTTCTTCTGGCTGTTACTGCATGAAGTTTCATCTGGTTTTTCTGCTGTAGTAGCTAGAGTACAAACACGGAAATTGCACTCAGTTTTATTTAATATTCATCACCCATAATCATTACATTGGAAGGTGAGGTACCAGTGTCTTATTATTAGGTGGTAAAAATGATTATTTCATTATCCCAAAGAAAATGTTTTACTTCTCATTCAAGAAGCTTGGATGTTTGGATGAGAAATTGAAACATTTTCAAGGAAAAAAAACCAAGAAAATCCAGTTGCCTTTTGGAAAAGCATCTTTGGAGCAATCAGGACCAGGATGCTTGAGAATCTCCATAGATTCTTTCATTAAAAATGGAAGCAATCTCATTTTAAAAGAAGCCATTAATAATCCTGAATAATAAATCTGATCTTGAAAAATAATCTGATCTTGAAATAAGCCATTAGAAGCAGTGAGCTCCAAGTTTCAAGTTGCATTCTTTGTTCTTGGAAGCTGAACTCTAGCTGGACATGAGTAGATGAAGCTCTTCAGATTGGAAAAGCATTTTGCATTTACTCTGGAGACTTTTATCAGTATTGAATAATTGGGCTGTAAGGACATATGGTAGACTAGAGTAAAAGGGTATTGTGTGGTGTCAGGACGGTTCAGGGTGTTGGGAAAGCACCAACTTCTGAACATGTTACGTGAACCAGGCCTTCACATGGTGGATTGATGCATGGATCGTACGATATGCAGACACAATTTGTCAACGTAGAGGTCATAAGTTGTTATGACAAGGGAGCTATGAATGGTTGCAAGAAAAGTGAACGGTTTTAATGTTTTTGAGCTGCGATGGTGCAGTGGTTAGAATGCAGTACCACAGGCTACTTCTGCCAGCAGTTCGAATCTCACCAGGCTCAAAGTTTGACTCAGCCTTCCATCCTTCCAAGGTCAGAAGAATGAGGACTCAGCTTGTTGGGGGCGAACGCTGACTGTAAACTGCTTAGAGAGAGCTGTAAAGCCCTGTGAAGCAGTATAATAGCTATTGCTATTTGCCCTCTGAAAATTGAGTTCACCATCATCCAAAGAGAGCATTTAGAAGAGGCTATTCAGTATCCAGAATACGTTTTATTTTATTTTTTTATTCTACCCTCAATAGAAGGTCCTTAGTCAGTCTCCATGGCCCAGTTGCCTCTGCTTCAACCTCACAATATCTCTTTGACGTAGATCAGTCTGAGAGATAGTGAGTTGTGAAAGGCCTGAATCTCAGGATGATGTGTGGATCTACTGCGCAGGAAACTCTGGGGCGATGCCCAGCCCCTGACATTATAACAGCAGGGAAAGCTTTCTAAATTATAAGAGAAAAATAAAAGACCAGCAGCAATTCTTCCTCCTCTTACCCTCCCACCCTTAAACTGCTTAGTCTGAGCGTCTGAGACGACAGATAACCAATGTTATTTAATTTATTTTTTCAAAAGGAAAAAAAAAAGGGGGGGGGGAAGGAAGTTAATAAATAATGTAAAATGGAGAATGCATTAATGAAAGGCAAAGAGAGAGAGAGAGAGAGGTGGGGAAGGGGGAAGGAACAGAAGAGATGCAGAGGAGGTAGAAACTGGGGTGTATATATTCTTGTCCTCATCGATTGTATATGATTACATTAGACCTATCAAATATTTATAATGCATCCCACAGGAGGTCACTGTATGTCCGTCCCGTCCCCCCCACCGCCCGGTCTAGCTATACCGTAAAGATGGAGGCAAGCCACAGGGTGAAGGAGAAACAGGCTGGGATGTCAGTCGTCTTCCTTGGGATCCTTTCCTTGGGTCAGGAGTCATCACCCACAAAAGCTTAAGGAGGACATAGTGGTGTGCCTGGTCTGCAGAGACAAGCTCCTTCCACCTCATCTCCAGCTGGTTAGGAGACAGGATTCTGGGCTACGTAGTCTTGGTCCCCAGTCCAGGGACCAGGGGCTGCTTTCCAGCCCAAGACCGATCACCCAGGTTGCTGAAAATCTCTCTTCCTTTAAGCATTTGCAGAATGCCACAATATCTTCTCTCGCTAGAGCAGATGGAGGAAAAAACGTGTAAGCTAAGCACCCAAGGGGGCTATAATAAAGCGGAGGAACAGCGTGATGATGAAGTGTCAGATTAGAATCAGGTTTACATCCCCATTCAGCCCGGAGAGCTGTGGGGCAACTCTAGGTCACTCCTTGTCTAGCAGCCTAACCTCCACGCTGGGTCTGCGTAAGTGGGCGACTTGCAAACCACATCCAATCACGTTTTCACCTGGTGTATTATCTGAATCCGCCTGTGGGATTGGTACAGGTTGGGGGAGATGTTGGGCAAAGCCAGAAAATGGGTTAATTGAGCTAACCACGATCAAGCTAAAGATGTCGTGTAAAGGCTGCCAATCTCCTAAAGGCAGAGAGGGGGGATTTGGGCAGTCACCAAATATGGATAGCAGAGAAATGAAAACGGAATTGCTCTGTGATGTTATGTTGTCCCTGTCTTCTAAGGCAGAGGTCTCCAAGCTTGGCAACTGTTAGATTTGTGGACTTCAACTTCCAGAATTCCCCAGCCAGCGAGGACCCCTGTTCTAAGCTAAACAAAGCTAAATAAATCTGCCCACGTTCGGAGGCTCTTCGTATCTCCAGGGATACAAAGGCATTCTTGCAGATGAGCTGAGACTGATCCTCTCTCCTATCCATGCATCCTAGGCAGCAAGCTTGGTCCACTTCTCTAAGTGCAATTGGTCAACCAAGGCTTACGGTTTAGTTCAGGACTCCCAACATCTGGAAACCATCAATCCCAGAGAGCACCAAGCCCCCCACACTTCAGCTCGAGCTACAAATGGTGTCTTCTGTTGGTACCCTCTGGACGTTTAAGAACACAGAATGGGTGCTCTCACAAAATGGCAGTAACGGTGGGTATAGTCAGCCGTGAAGCGGCCAATAACCAGAAAGAGGAGAGGTGAGGTTTCTCTCTGCCACCATTGGCAGCCCTCCCAAATGCCCCTTCCTACCCCAGTTTCCCTTTCTCGTTTTCTGGAGAAAGCAGCAGTTGTCCAAAGAAAGTCTTGTTGAGTGGCCACCCAACCATGTTGGAACTCAGCAATGCTTATGCGTTGAGGGGTCCTTAACGCTCTCGGAGTTTGGTTGTTTTCTTGCAGATGTTTCCTTACTCAAACTAGGTAATGTCATCGGTGCTCTGCACTATCACTGCTCTCAGCGCTGATGATGTTACCTAGCTGGGTAATGAAACGTCTGCAAGAAAACAACCAACCTCGGAGAGCACCGAGGACCTCTCCTTTCAACCCTGAGCTGCAAAACAGTCTCCTTTATTGGCTCCTGGGTTGCAGATATGTGTGATTGGCATTTCAACATGGTATGACCTTATTTCATTTTCATTTTAAATCCAACTGATCTAAAATGGCATTGGGGCATGAAGCCCGGCCTGTCAAAGCGGTAATATCAGAGAGGTTGGTACTTCTGGTTACCAGGAGAGAGATTCATAGTTTAATGGATTTAGTGAATTTAGCTAATGGTGGTGTTGTGGTTTTTTTAAAACAAATCATCGTTTCCGGTGATGTGTAAATTCATTGAAAGGTGAGTTGTCCCTGCGTCTCTGCCATCATAGAAGGGACCCCCCCCCTCTTAGGGGAGAAGGGAGCCCTGTGGTTGTGATAGGGCCCTTCTCCTGAGACCCGAGCGCTTATCAGGCACGTGGGCCCAAGTGGAAAGAAAGACAGCTAGGCCGGGCCAATGTCTTAATTTAATTGGTTTTTAACAGCACATTTAGTTCCCGTCAGACCTGTTTCCGCCCGCCTGCCAATCTTCCCTGCTCTGCCATTTCAATTAGCAGCTCTTGAGTCAGCAGCTTGAGGGGTTGGGGAGCAGAGAGAGGCCCAGGCTAGAGTTACAGCCAGCCAGCAGATGGCCGGGGGTTGAGTCCGCAGGAAGCAAGGGGCGTCCCTAGATCAGCCCCGGTATCGGAAGGCAGCCTCTTCCAGCTGCTGCTTCCCCAGGGGGGACCCCCGAAGGCTTCTCACCGTCATCTCTCTCTCCCTTTCTTTCCTTCTTTTTCTTTCTATTTCTCTCTCTCTCTCTTTCTTTCTTTCTCTTTCTTTCTTTCTTTTTTCCCTCTTCCCTTTCTTTCTTTCTTTCTTTCTTTCTCTCTTTCTTTCTTTCTTTCTTTCTTTCCTTTTTCTTTCTTTCTTTCTCTCTTTCTTTCCTTTTTCTTTCTTTCTTTCTCTCTTTCTTTCCCTTTCTCTCTCTCTCTTCTTTCTTTCTTTCTTTCTTTCCCTTTCTTTCTTTCTCTCTTTCTTTCTTTGTTTCTTTCTTTCTTTCTTTCCCTTTCTCTCTTTCTTTTTCTCTCTTTCTTTCCTTTTTCTTTTTCTTTCTTTCTCTCTCTCTCTCTTTCTTTCTTTCTTTCCCTTTTTCTTTCTTTCTTTCTTTCTTTCTTTCTTTCTTTCTTTCTTTCTTTCTTCCTTTCTTTCACTTTCTCTCTCTCTCTCTCTTTTCTTTCTTTCTTTATTACTTTC
>JANHFL010006178.1:6211-18024 GCA_032468155.1 Oxyrhabdium leporinum
GTGGGAAGTCTTTCTCTGGGACTTTCATTGCGGTTTGTGGGCAATCAGGTTGACCAATCAGGGCCTTGAAAGTAGCAACAGACTTTGGGTTTCATAACTGATTCCGAAGAAGCTGTTTTCGGCAGAACCTGCTTATTGAATTCAATCCACAGTGTGGAGAAGCAAATGCTTGCCTTTGACCTACTTTGTTGTTGAATGCTCTTGCTCTTGTGGGCAGTATGTGAATCCACCCTGGATGCTAAGCCACCTCGGTATGAGTGGAAGTTGCTTTTTGCAGCTGCCTTCTTTGTTTTCCTGTAATACTGGTTTTCAATACCTGTATGGCCGGGAGGGGCTGGAGAGCTAAAAGAAATATCTGCATTTACTGCATTCTCCTCTACAAGTACTAAAGCTATTAAGCCTACATTTTGAACGAAGAACCAGACAGTCTCCAGGAACAACATACTACTATGAGGACCATCAAAGCATATTACTGGTGCTACTTTCTAAAGCCTTTCCTGCTTTAGTATTATCAGAGTAAAATCCTCACACCAGCATTTTTTGGCACCTGGATCACTTCCAGACGATAGCACCCAACTGTGCAAATGGCTGCTATATGTAGCTTTTCCTTTCGGAACAGTTGGCTAGCTCTGGAAGAAGGCACTTACTGCAATTGCCCAAAGATGGTGGGGCCTGATTAATAATCCATGGATGGAAGTGGAACTGAAAATTAATATTGAGGTCTCCTAAAGCCAGCTGTCTTAGGCCTGTCAGCAGCGTATCTTAACTTTATCATCTCCTGGGGTGAACTTCATATGCATTTGAATTTTCCATCATTTATAATGAGCTCCATGTCTGACACGGGAAGGCGTATTTCTATCCCCTTCCCGTAGACAAGGAGGAAAGTTGCAGGAATGTTTTTTGTGTGACCAACATTAAAATATCTATCCATGTCCAATTAGATGATGTTACAACAGCCAGAATTATTTCCCTGCTTCCTTCACATCACTATGTTTGTCTGATGCATCTGTAGTAGGGAGAGCGGGAGGGAGTGGAAGGGGAAGGAAGGAAGGAAGGAAGGAAGGAAGGAAGGAAGGAAGGAAGGAAGGAAGGAAGGAAGGCTCACATTGGAGCCTTGACCCTCTGGCCCCCACGGTCTGCTCCAGAGGAATAAAAGTATCATGCTTAAATCAGGAACAGTCCTGAAGAACTATTTTAGTATAGCCTAAGGAATTTGGCCACTGTGACTGAGACATTAAGAAGAAACAGATTGAAGTTCCTTGGAGTAGTAAAGGTATGCGTGGAAACTGGAGGTGTAGCACTTAATGCATAGACCAGGCTGCACCAGGGATTCTTCTGGGAGAAATGTCCTACTTTAGTGCTGGTGGGAAGCAAAACTGACTTGTCCCCATGCTGCAAGTGGCTACGTATTGATCGGTATGGATTATGCAAGCAGCAAGCCCTTTAGAAAACCTCCCAGCAAGGCCTCCTGTGCGTCTTTGTACATCAGGACCTTTAGAGCTGATGGCTTTGCCCCCCTCCCCCTTCCTCCTCTGCCCTGTTTGCTCTCTGCACTGGCAGTTGGGAAAGAGCTGCCTTCTCGGAAAGGCTGAGTCTGGGCAGAGATGGGGAGGGCACATTTTGCATGGGCGCCCACCTTTCTCAGCCTTCCACTTTCTGGACAGACATTAAGCAGCTCCCCCTGAAGCCACACGCCTAGTTCCTTACACACACACACACACACACACACAGAGCAGCTTTTCTTGCTGGGCATTGATCCCGCAGTCTTCCCCCTCCCCTCCGGATCGGTTAGCATGAAGCAACACGGTTCCCCTCCCAGTGGCAACTGCCAACACGGGAGCAGAGTGGAGAAGGCCTACCAGGGGGTGGGGTGGGGTGTCTGGGGTCGGATTGCCAGTCAGATGATTAGCCTTCACGCGGAGTGACGCGAGGATACGGCACACGCAATCTGGGGAGTGCAGATCATAGAGATCGCTCTTCCCGAATGCTGCCTTCCATGTCTTAGCGTTTAGGAGGGGGGGTGGGAGCCAGAGACGCGGTTACTCCAGCTCCTCCTCATAGGAGCGCGGGATCTACAGCAAATCCTCACACGCCACCTTCGAGCATTCTGGCGTGGGGCAATGAGTGTTGAGCCATCTGCCTTGGAAATGACACCTCGCAACTCCTTCTCCAGCACCGTTGCACTGTTGCATAGTTTGGAGAGACCCTGGCTCCACATCTCTTCCCTTGTAGTTGTGTCTCCACCATTTCTGCTCCACATTCCTCCTTGGATATGTTGGAATACAGATTCTGTCCTCCAGAAGCTGCCATATAGCTGTTGCTCTGTTCCCTACCTCTTATCAGTTGTCACACAGCGTCATGTTTTGAGCTGTGACTAGGGACGTTTTCCGCGATCCCTGGGTCACATGCTTTTCCTGTCACCGCAGAGGCAGACATCACATGGGAAGTAGGTGTCGTCCCACTGAGCTATCTGGCGCTTTTGGCATTCTAGACTGGCCTACCGTAGAGATCTTGAACAAGTAATGGATTGATCCGTTGTTAAATAGTGGCGTTGTTTTTGGTGAAGAATTCCCCCCCTTTTTTAAAAAAAATAAATAGTGACCCTAATCACTGTGTGGTAGACACAGTAAGCCCTCCTTCCTTGGCATGTTCAGCACTATCTTGTTGTGGAGAATTACTGTGGTTAATGGTGCTGAATTTCACCGATCGGTGTTGGGGAATCTTACGCATGCCTTAGATGGTTATACTTGAGGGCAGAACAGCAGTGAGAGCAACACAGAAAGATAAATTCAAACTTGAATGAGGTTAGATCATACTGGTGTAGATTTCCATTTTCCATCCTGGCCAGACTTGAATGGTAGGCTAGTTGAATTGCTAAAGAAACCTCCGGGACCGACGCTTGACTTCATTGCTGCCTAAATTCACTAATAATATATTTGGTATGTCAAACCAGGAAGTATCTGTTTATCTCTAGAAAGTGCCAACAGCGTAATTAAAAATGCATAAAGGTTGTCAGATGAATGTGATGGAATTGCTTCTTTAATGAAAGAGGATTGTTAGTTTATGCTTCGTATCTTTTTGATCTGTAAACGCAAGCCATTTATAGATGTGTGTATTTTTAATAGAAATCCTTTTGTTTTTGATTAAATTGCTTGGAAGGTCAGAGACATTTGGTCAGACTGGATGATTTGAAAACTTTCTGGAGAAACTGGCAAATGTTTTGCATATTAACCCCAAATCTGTGTGAGCTAAATAAATTGTATTGGTAATTTGTTGCTGCTGCTGCTGTCTGTGGCCATGAAAAGTTTATCTCAGGAATTTCCAAATATTTTCCAACCCTGGCTTAAGCAGAGCTTCCAACATCATTTAGATTGTAAACTTGTAGAACTGGCTTTATCCGTAGAACTGTGATTAAGCAGTAATTAGAACGATACGAACAGGCATTGTATTCTATTAGACACTTTCATGTTGAACACTAAATAATGACTGATCAACCGAGAACAAATGAATACATTTAATAAATTAATTCTCCACTCGGATTCATTATTTCAACATTGACTGCATTGAAATGTATTTGAAAATCACAGAATAAGGGCTTTTCTGTTTGTGCTAAACTCCTATTGCAGATGTTGGCAAAACCTAAGTTAGGTGAAGTTTTTGTGTCATGGCTTTCTTTCAAGGTATGATATGATGAAGAAGAGGAAAGATGCTAACAGGCTTGAAGTATGTATGTATGTTCCCATAGAATAGTCTTTCAGCTTTGCTCTGGTAAGAGTCCAGGAAACTAAGCCATACCTGAAACTCTGTTTATACTTACCTATTGAAATAAATGCTTAGATTTTTATTTATTTTTTTAATCTGAGTCCGGAAATTTAAAGGTACTAAATGTGGTTTCTTAGCTAATTTTCTGTGAGCTTTAATGTATGTGATTTTTCTCTGTCTTTCTCCTAGATATGGACGTGTTGAAAGTGTCAAAATTCTCCCCAAAAGGGGATCGGAAGGCGGCGTGGCGGCCTTTGTGGATTTTGTGGACATTAAGAGTGCACAGAAGGCACACAATTCTGTCAACAAAATGGGAGACAGAGACCTTCGGACGGATTATAACGAACCAGGAACCATTCCTAGTGCTGCTCGGGGATTGGATGATACAGTTTCCATAGCATCTCGTAGTAGAGAGGTTTCTGGGTTCAGAGCTGGTGGTGGGCCCACGTATGGCCCACCGCCATCACTTCATGCACGGGAAGGACGTTATGAGCGGAGACTTGATGGGTAAGTTCCAAGGTTTCACTAGGCAGGTATTTTATAATTGATATGGTGAGAAACACAAACTCCTTGGTAGGGCCCCCAGATGGATCTAAAATTTGGGAAATTATCTGCATTTCCTATTTTGGGTTGGAAATGGAAGAGATTCCCATCCCAATGGCTGGGATCTTGTGGATCTGTAGAAGATGTTTCCTGCAGCTGGTTGGAGACCTGATTCTAAGATGGAAGACTTCATGGGCGAGCCTCGATTATGGAGCTATTCTTCTTCTAGGGCTTGACGATCCCAACTCTTGGATAACCTTAAGGCCTTCTTTGGATGTATCCTTATTATCCAATGGAGTTTATTGGATACCGCAAGTCTCCAAACCCAGATATGGAGTATCTTCAGCATTATAGGACCTATACAATCCCTTGGCAAAGCTTCGCATTTAGTGTTTTTCAGGGTCGTGCTGGTTTACATAGTCTCTCCATAAAATTGGATTGGTATCAAAATTTTCTAGCAGGCTTATAAAAACGCTGCCTCGTCTTGGATTCTACCATCTTTAGCCCTGGGAATACGTACAAGGAAGACAGGAGAAGGCCGCTGTTGACGTTTCTTCCCCCTGTTGGATCTACATCACTTTCCATGTATCTTGGGATTACTATCCTCATGGCAAACTGAACGAGATGGACGCTGCTCAGTTTTGGAAATTACAGGCCATCCGTTGAGGTGCTGGAATAATGGCTACTACCTCAGATTTGTGGGATGGTTCGAGCCAAGATCCCAGTGGGCCAGGGGAGTGGATTACTTACTTTAGTCTTGCTAAAAGCGCACGTCCAGTGAAAGGCACTCTAGCTTTAAAGACGTGGTGTCGATCAGCTTGTGGATACGTCACAGAAAATTGACTCGGCTGGATGGTTACAAAGTCGGGCAGAGGATGTCTGCTAGCCTGGGGCGAGGCCTTCGTTCATCCCCTGGCGCCTTTTCTACCAGCCGATTGGTTCAGACTTAGGGCGACAGTCTGTGGTGGATGTACTTAGAAGCGCTGGCTGTCGGAAGAATGAAGTTGGGGGCTGCCACATTTTGGCCAGTCTGGGACTACTGGCTTCCAATGGAGTTTTTTTTTCTTCTTCTTGTCCCTAGGATTTTTTTTCTTGCTCGCTCATCTAAAATGCCATTTTGACACCCTTGCCCATTAAGAAGGTGGATTACCCCTATAAAAGGGGCCAAATTGGGGAAGTTATGTTCACAATTCTCTCCCTAGATTTAATTGGGAATATAGGTCGTGTTTCCACACTTGGAAAAGGTTGGTATGTCCTGCCCTGTGTATATTAGCCCCTCTCCTAACCCAAGTCAGTTCCTTTTTTTTCCACTAACTCCAGTAGTAATTAGTACTAATAGATAACCAGCACTGCTGTAGTCATTAGATTCTCAGCTTTCCTAGTTCTTTTGTCTGTCTTCTGTGTCCTAACAAATAAAAGGGCTCTTACACTTATACATTAACTTTTCTAGAAATCTTGCTTTTTCGTTTTCTTTTGTTACTTTATTGTATCAGCTTTCACTGATATAATATTGGCAGGGTGCAGGGGGCGTGTTGATTGTTGTTTCAAAAGGCGAGGGCGAGAGAGCTCTTTGAATAAATATTTATACACGCTGAGACAATAGGTGGTCTTATCTGCATGGAGCTGAAAACGTTTGTGACACCCACTAAAGCACCTGCCTTATAGTTTTTTTGCTCTTTCGTGAGGCGGCTCTGACGTGCTGGAGAGGCAAGAATTCAGACAAAAGCCTTAAGGTGTACCCCGGGCTGCCTCTTCCTCCTCTTCCTCTATATGGGAGACACGTAGCCTAAGGCCTGCACTACACTTAATAGCAGGAGCATAAAGTGGAAAGGGAGGAGAACCTAATTCACTGTTTGGGGGAGAGGGGTGGGTGGGGAGAGAAGGCAGGTCCATGCATTTTGACCTGACAGTCAAGAGGAGAAGCTGTCCAAACTGCAGTCCCTGCTAATTACTTTTCAAGGAAGGTGGTTGGAAGTAAAGGGGGGAATGATTTGAATTCCTCCTTCCTTGAATGGTTTTTAGGAAACTTCTGTAACTAATATAAGCGCTGGCTTTATTGCTTGATCTACGCATGTTTGTTCTGAATTATTTCATCTATTTTCCTAGCTGGGCCCTACAAGATGGGCCATTCAGTGACCCCTCTAGATTAGAATGCTAAATTATTGGAGGCTTTTTCTTGGCCTAAGCAGCTTACCCAGGTTCTTAGTTGTCTTAGCAACGTAACTTTCTTTTTAAGTTCTACAGACGACATAGCAAACATAAATTCTGTATGTAAAATACAGAAATGGCCACAATTTGTTTTATCGGCTATTAAAATATCCCATCCTGTTATTGTCTGAAGCGACTTTTAAAAAATACCACTACCACTCTCACCAGCACACAGAAAAATTGTTTATCTTGTTTTCGGAGCTTGATGCCTGTGACTTTTAGTTGGCTGTATCTTGACTTCATTATTACAAAGATAAGCAGAGATCGACTTTAGTTAAAGCTGATACATTGTCCTAGGACTCTTAGAAGCAAAGATTTCAAGTGAGCTTTTAAAAATAGATAAATTGCTTCTTTTTTTTCCCTACGATTTTGTGGCTAATGCCAACACCTTAAGGATAGGATTCTAGGGTAGTCATGGAATGAAACATGTTAATAGTTCTGTTTCATCCCAGAAATAGATAAATAGAACTGCTGAAATTAAATTACTTTGCACAAGTTCATTTGGGACTGTGGTGCACCATATTGTCCACAGAAGCTTAGTTCAGACTTCTCCAACCGGATGCCTTTCAGATTCATTAGCCTTCTTCTCCCGTGATCCCTAGCCATTGTCCTGCGAGGCAGGGATTATGGGGTAGAAATCTAGAACAGAAGGCATCAAGCTGGCTCGGTTTAAGCAGCGAAATCCGAGTCAGTGCCAGTCCTATGTTACGTGCAAAAGTAAGCAAGAAGTCGCGTAAAAGGACCAAGCTCATTCAGTCTGCTAAATAAGAACGTCGTTGGCCTTTTGATGGCTGGCAGTAACAGCCAAACCTGCATTAAATGCTTGCATGTTGTTGAGTCATCGTTTCTCCTTCTCTGATTTGACGTGCCTGTTTTTCCCCTCTTAAATACAGGGCTTCAGATAACAGGGAGCGCGCTTATGAGCCTAGTGCCTATGGACACCATGAACGGGGGACAGGAGGATTTGATCGCACGAGACATTACGATCAGGATTATTACCGAGATCCTCGGGAACGAACTTTACAACACGGACTCTATTACAGTTCTCGGAGTCGCAGCCCAAGCCGCTTTGACGCTCATGACCCTCGTTACGAACCTCGGGCTCGGGAGCAGTTTACATTGCCCAGCGTGGTACACAGGGATATCTACCGGGACGACCTCACCAGGGAGGTCCGAGGTAGACGGCCGGAACGGAGTTACCAGCACAGCAGGAGCCGTTCCCCCCATTCCTCCCAGTCCAGGACTCAGTCTCCCCAGAGGCTGGCGAGCCAAGCGTCCAGACCCACTCGATCGCCCAGCGGAAGCGGCTCTAGGAGCCGGTCTTCGAGCAGCGATTCGATCAGCAGCAGCAGCAGCAGCAGCAGCGACAGGTAACGTCCTCCCTCTGCAGGCACGGGGCGTGTTTTGCTTTGGGTCCCGAGATTGATCCCGGAAACCACAGTGCATCGGCTGCGGTGTTGTACTTTTCTCTGCTGGTCCTCCTGAAACAGACCAGCACCATCTCCTGGTCTTTTCTTGCCTCCATCCCTTCACCCACCCACCCAGGGTGGAGGCGGGAGCGTTCGGAAGGCTGCCCCCAGGAGACAAAAAGCCCCACCTGCGAAATAGATCCCCTTTGAGCCCCTCTTAACGTGGAAGCTTCTTTGTTGCGTTTGTTGGCGTATGAAAGGGTGCCCTTAACAGACACTTTGTAGAAGCAGCCTTTGATTGATTGGGGGATAGAGCCTTCTGCTTTTTTGTTTATAATTCAGCACCGACCACTGCCTGGACTCTCTCTCTTTCTTCTTCGTTAACGGCATCTTTTGTTTACTGCCCCAGAGTTGACTTAATCAGGATGAAATTTAATAGGTAGGCGAATTATGGGTTTTCAACTGTTGCTGTGGCTACTACATAGCTTGCAGTTGTGAAATTGCGCTGGTCTAGCCAGTCTGCTGTTCTCTGTGTTGGTTCCGGGCAAACAACTGCGGCACTGTAAAAAAAAAAAGGGGGGGGAATCATCCCATTTCTATTTTCAAGGAAAGGGCCTTCTTAATCAGAAGTACACCCATAAGTGATTGAAAATTGCCATGTTGAAACCTGTAGGCTGCTTATAAAGGAGGCAGATAGGAAGATGCTGTTGTGTTGTCGTATAGCTCCCCAGCTTTGTTTTGTCAGGGCAGCTCCCCATGTTGTTGGTGCACTCTGGGAATTTATTCGGAGCGTGAGGCCTTCCAGGGACTGAGAATAGCCTTTTCCCCATCCCAGACCCTGTTTTTGACTCTTCCTCCTTTCTATTAAAACAGGCCTTCCCTTGCTTCAAAGAGAGATTAGTAAAACCTGCCATCAGCAGGGATTAATGTCAGTAAATAGATGCTCTTTAGCACACTGAAATAAGCAGCTGGCCAACAGTCCTTTTTGTGTGAAGGGGGGTGGAGGAATGCAGCCATTCTAGGTCTCACCTTCATTAGACTTTGGAAGGTGGTTTAGTACTTTCATAGCATGTCAGCACTTGAGGAAATATGCTAAAAAGACACAGGGGGGGGGGGAGAAATGTTCACGCTGGGAGTGACCAGTGGAGAATTTTTCCATGTTGAATCCTACCTAGCAATATCTTCTTCCTGCTTTCATGTTTTATTTTTAAATCTCAGCTGCTGAGCCTGCTCTCTGGAGCTCCTCCAAATTCAGCTGGTCCTCCTCAGCTTCCTCCTTCAAGGTTTAAAAGCTGTTGAATCTGAAAAGATTTATGTAAACTTGATCCTGGAATGCTTGCCGTTCTTGGGGCTATTTTTCTGTACTGTCCACAAGCAGGGCCTTACGACGAGTCCAGCTTTCCCTGACAGTAACAGAACCGATTCTGCTTTTAAAGCTATAGGCCCAAGATAAAAAGCACTTCAATAGAAAATGCTGGGGGGAGGGGGGGAAGGAAGGAAGGAAGGAATAGCATGAGTAGACAGACACTCAGGCTTTTAAAATTGGCTGGTGAGCTCGTTCATTTGATTTCTCTGTCTGTCTTGTCATCCTCAACTCCCAGTGTGAAAGTAGAGAGTGGCAAACTTAATTTTGTTATGTAACTCTGGCCTTTTCCTCCTCCTGCCCCTTCCTTTCTTTCCACCTCAGGAATTTGCCAGCAAAGGATGAATAATTGGCAGAGAGCAATACGTTGATGAGAGAGGATGTGTGTGTGTGTGTAGAGTTTTGTGGTTTGGACAAAAGCTTCAGAATTCAGTCCTAGCAGACTCAGGTGGTCTCGGTCCAGGGAAGGCAACTCCTCTGGAGCTGTAGCAAGGAGGTTATGGTTGCAGGTCTCAGTTTCCCCATAAAACGAGGGGAGGATTGTTGACAGAGGAAAAATCCTAGGGTAAAATGGATGGTCGGTGCTGTTGTCTTCCAATCCGCTCAGCTGCTACACATTTCTTCAAATGGTGACTTGTCACGTGGCTTGCGGAGTCCCCAGTTCAGTGGCTGTTTGCCGTTTTCACAGGTTGCACAAGCCTGTCTCCCATCTGATCCAAGCCATCCTCTCCCAAGCTGGGTCTTAAATATTTCCCCTAGGATCCTATGCCATTTCATGCCTCGTTAATTGAACACAGATTTTCCCCTGCAGCCCCTTAGAGGAAGGCAGTTTTGTTTGCCTTTTTTTTCCCCATACAGTTCTCCCAGGACGACACCAGCTTCCTTAGGTCTGATACCTAATGATGAAATTGGTGTGGGTTTGCATTGGATGCAGAACTGATGTTTTGGTTCAGCCTCTGTACTTGGAAAGCTGTCCTTTGTCAGGAACTTTTCTTTTGTTAATACAGCTTGCATTGAACACCTTTATCTTAGGTTGTTCCAACTGCTTACCGTAGTAACAGGGAATGTAGTTGTCAGCTGTAAGGAAAAAAAAAAGCAGTGTTTCCTTTCAAGGCTGCAGATTGATATATTTTCTTTCTTTGAAAAGTAATTCAGTGTTGTACTTCCTATAGTAAATCTCACAGGGGAACAATACTTTAATGAAACAGCTGACAGAAGCTTGGTATGCAAAAATTGTATTGCATAAAGACCTTCTTTTGGGGCTCTTTTGCATGCTCTCTCTCTTTGTGTGTTTGTGTGTGTGTGTGTGTGTGTGAGAGAGAGAGAGAGAGAGAGGTGTCGGGATGCATAAGCCACACTTATTGCAAAGCAGCAATATATGGCATCTATTTTTTATTCCTTCAACCTATTTCTAGCATGTCTTGCAAAATGCAAAAAAAAAATAAAAACAAATTTAATCAATTAACCACGGAGGCCGCTGCACTCCCACTCCCACCTACCCACTCCCGAATAAATCTGCATGGATCTTAAAATTCTTCCTCTCAGAGACACTGTGGCTGTGCAAAAGAAGACAAAGGGGGATTCCCCTCTTCATTATTGATAAGCAAAGCACACAGCAGCAGCATATTCTGCAGAGGTTGCTATGTCCAAATTCTGCAGGCAGTGCAAGGAATTCCTCCTTTAGGTCTCCCAAACTAGTCTGAACTGGAATCCTCCAGCCAGATTTGGCTGCTTGCCCCCTCCTGGTAGGCTCTGTCCTCCCTGCCTGCTTGTTGTTTTTAATTTCCCAAAGCAGGAGCCTCTGGGTTAATGGGGGAGAGAAGGTGGCAAGGACTTGGGACAGTCCTGGCGGAGGGAAAGGGAAAGGGGCTTGCAGATCCCCCTATTTGAAAGTTGAGCGGAGAGGAATGTAATTGGGTTCTGCTTGTTTGGAAGGTGTGTCAGCAAACTCCACAGAAACCCAGCCACGTTACACTGTCAAAATTCAGAAAATATTTCCATTTAAACTGGTTCCACTAAGGCGGGAATAAAGTGAATCAGATTTAGCTGAGCTGACTCTAAGCATCCCCTCTGTGATTTTACTACGTTACAGCGGGTGATTAAACTTTATTTCCCTTTGTTCACCCTTCCTTGGAATTTTTTAAATTTGTTAGTCCAAAGTCATTCATTTGAACAAAGTTAAAAATTTTCCACCGTCTGCCAGCAGAACTAAAAAAAAATGTAAGTTGATTTGTTCGGACTCTGACCACCTTATGTCATTCTCTTTCATCCTCTTAACTCTTGCTAGTAGGCATATTTTGCCTGCTCTTTACATTAAAATATTCTCTAGACCTTGGTTACAATATCATCCAAACATGTGACTCTGCAGTGTTGATAATTCTGGTGGCAGGACATAAGGAATGTGAGAGCCTTGTACAGTATCTTTCACAAGCAGAAATATTCCTCTCTCTCTCTATCCATCCATCCATCCATCCATCCATCCATCCATCCATCCATCCATCCATCCATCCATCCATCCATCCATCCAT
>JANHFL010006178.1:24179-44068 GCA_032468155.1 Oxyrhabdium leporinum
TAGAGATTTGACCCGCCCCCCCCCAGGAAATCCGGGCAGGTTCCTCTGCTCATCATAGAGAAGGGGGTGGGGCTACAAGACAGTAAAGCCCGCCCTTTGAGCAACACAAATATTTTAACCCGGGGATGGGGAGGGTTCTCTGGGCCTTCTTTTTCATTTCTATACCTCCCAGCCCAAATGCGGGTGTTACCTGCAGCAGGCATGGGCAGGGATTGCCTCAAGAAAGGAGAGGAGGGGGCAGTAGGTGCATGATGCGGCCATGCCAGCGGGCGTGTGAGCCTGCTGTGTTCGTCCTATATTAATTACGGATGTAAAAAGATACAGCGCCAACCGAAGCTTCAAGCTAAAGAACCTCTGTGGGTTCCAAAGATGACCCGTGCCTTCTTTTGATTTGCTCCTTGTGGTGTAGACACCAGCCTCAAAGATGGGCTGTTCCATGAATTCAAGAAGTACGGGAAGGTGACCTCTGTCCAGATTCACGGGGCCTCTGAAGAGCGATACGGATTGGTGTTCTTCCGGCAGCAGGAGGATCAGGAGAAGGCCCTGAACGCCTCCAAAGGGAAGCTGTTTTTTGGCATGCAGATTGAAGTGACTGCTTGGATAGGGCCAGGTGAGCTCCCTCGGAAGGCCTTCTGGGAACCACCCATGGCTTTCTCTGGCCCAAAGATGCCTGGCTGTAGCATGTCAGGACGTCTTGGGTGGAATGGAGAAGATTCGAGGCCATGTCAAAGCCGGCTTAGGGCCTTGAACTGTCTAAACGTTGCTTTTCAGTCAGATTGTCAGAATCTGTTCCTCTTGTGGATGCCAGAACCCTGGAGGGATCGCCCCTACCTATTGTCTGCTTCTGCTGGCTCCATCTTGCAGAAGCAGATGCTTGGTTAGTTATGCTTTTAGTTTGACCCGAGTCAGGTGCTTGTTTGGGGAAGGTGAGCAGGCAGGAGACCTGCCCTTCCAGAGGTGGGGAAAAATGAGACACCGCAGAGTGTTTTTTGCACGTTCAGGATTCCCTATTACTTGTCCCACTTTCATTTTATTTAGCCTTAGCTGGTTTTATTTGTGCATTGGCTTTCCATAATTAGAAAAATCAAAAATGACACCCAACTCATTTCTGAAGTGGTTCTATCAGCTATTTTCCCAGGTTAGTTTGCCGAATTTTATTTTTTTGCTATGAATTTTATTTCACATTTTCATTGTCTCTTGGGGATTTGCAGGCTACTCTAACCGTTTTATCTTCTGGCATCCCCGAGGGCAAACACCTTTGGAGTGGGAAGGGGGGGTTACTGACCCAAATAACAGCTAGAAAATTCTTAGAAGCAAAAACGTCTCGGAAGACACTATTTTTTTGTTTCTTTTGCCCTCAGAAACCGAAAGCGAGAACGAATTCCGGCCACTGGATGAAAGGATTGATGAGTTTCACCCTAAAGCGACTAGAACTCTCTTCATTGGTAACCTTGAGAAAACCACCACATATCATGACCTTTGTAACATTTTTCAGCGTTTTGGAGGAATAGTGGTATGTACAGGCAGTTTAGCTCTCTTTCTATGTCATGTTAGAAAAACCGAACCCGGGACTAGATTTTATTGTTCTTTAATACAGAAATCACAACATTCCAACCTTGAAAGAGGGCCCATGTCTTAACCATCTCAATACAGTCTCTTTTGAAGATAGTGACTTGAAGTGTTGCCATCCCTTTCCCACCCCCATGCCCAGAAAGGTGCCAGGTGATGCCAGGCAGCACTTCTTATCAGACACAATGGTGACAGTGGCTTCACCAGAAATAATGCTCTTCTCATGCCCTGCCACCACACTCCATGGTGAAGCAGCAGAGGGCAAGCTCAGTAGAAGCTTGCCTGGATTTTTGCCGGGGAGGTTTCCTATATATATATGTGGAAAGGAAAAAAATGGCATTAGCAAAACGACTAGTGTTGCAACAGAATCTTTGCAGATGTTGGGATGATACGACATTGTAAACTCTGTGAACTTTTATGGAAAAAACTTTTAACACTCACCCACTTGAGCAAAGCTTTGCTTACCCATCTGTGCTGAGACCAAATTTTCTAGGAAATCCGTCACCCTTCTTCTCTTAATTGATCAAAGGCAACATTTATTCTGCTGGGAGCAGCAGTCGGCTCATACCTTCCCTCCCTTGCTGGCACCATGCTCTTTTTGCAGTGTGTTGTCTTGAAAGTCAAGGGTGTGGCTGTTGTACTTTCTGGAAGGATAAGGGCTCAAGCTGTGCCCTGCTGGATCGGATCTCTGGTTAGTTTAGCCCAGCGGTCTGTTCTCACAGTGGCCCATTGGCTACCCAAAGGAGCTCAGCAGATGGCCTTCAGAGGCATCGCACAGTCCTCAGCTCCAAGATCCCCGTGTCTTCCATGACTTCATCCAAACTTTGTTTAAAGCCAACCAAGCTGGTAGCCAGCATGTCTCGTGGGGGCAAAGTCCAGCATTGCACACAAAAAATAAAATTAAAAAAAAAAAAGTATCCATTTGTCTGGCCTGAATCTTCCAGGATTAAATTTCATTAGATAACTTCTAATATTTGGGGAAGAGGAAAATGTTTTCTCTTTGTTTACACAAAGCATAATTTCATACACCTCAGTCATGTCTCTTCTCGCTCACCTCTGTTTGCTTCAGCTAACCAGGTTACCTAGTTTCAAGGCAAAATATTTGGGTTTCTTCCTGTACTGGATGCTGGTGGTTGTTCCATTAGATTTTGTGCCCTCTCTCTGTCCATATTTAACAAACGTGGGGTATACTCAGTGCCCCTTCAGTTTCTGATAAAAAGCAATTAGGTTAGTGAAGAAAAAAAGGGGCCTTACACTTACTGCCTTTAGAGCTGTGAGTTGCAAAGGAATGGAAGACTAGCGCATTGGATTTGATCAGCAATGGATCAAATTGAATCGGGATAGAGCACGAAGGGACCTTGGAGGTCTTCTAGTCCAACCCCCTGCTCAAGCAGGAGCCCCTGTACCATTTCAGACAGGTGGCAGTCCAGTCTTTTCTCAAAAAACCGCCAGCGATGTGCACACAGTCCTCACGGAACAAGCTGGCCCATAGGGCGGCATTGTTGACACCTGGAGAGGAAGGCTCAGAGGCAGCCTCTGGAGTTTTGGTCCCATCTTTTCCACTTGAGGGGAGGGGTCTGCTGGTCCTTTTTCCTCTCTTGTTTCCAGTTCAAGGAAGAATAAGTGCAGACTTGACGGAATGGCTACGTTGTCATTTTCCATAATGAGAGCTGGCTGGGCTGTTGGGCACAGGAGCAAAGAGCCTCCAGTTGTTGGTGCAGGGTGCTCGGAGCCTCCCTTCGACACTGTCTTCAGCGCTTCTACCAGTAGTAGAAAGATAGTGGGAGGAAGCAGACCTCCTGGGCATTCAGGCATAGAAAAGAAAAGGAGTGTTCATTGATAGGGCAGCCCAGCCAGGTGTGTGTCAGCTGCCGTGTGTGTGTGTGTGTGTGTGTGTGTGTGTGTGTTCGTTCCTCTTGAGGGAGCGCCCTGCCTGATCCAGCTGCCCCCATGGTGCTGCCGGACTAGACCCTCCCTTAATGCTTTCTATGCTTTCTTTCCCTACCAGGATATCGACATTAAGAAAGTGAATGGGATTCCTCAGTATGCCTTCCTGCAGTTCTGCGATATTACCAGCGTCTGCAAAGCCATCAAAAAGATGGATGGAGAATATCTTGGAAACAATCGCCTCAAGGTACGTGGAGGCCCCTCTAGGGCACAGCTCTGGGCGGTGCCCGGGATTTATTGACCCTGCCTCTTAACTTAAGACCTTGCTGCTCGGGTCAGACTATCCGACTCCGATGGTTAGATTATGAACGAAACTGTCAATTGTTAAGCTAGAGCTCTTCTGGAGAGTGGTCGGTAGGTAATCCCAAAGGTGGTGCTTCAAGAGGCAACTGGGCTTTCCGGTTTTTCTTTGAAGACATTTCGCTTCTCATCCAAGAGGCTTCTTCAGCTTCTTGGTGGAGAAGTGAAACGTCTTCAAGGAAAAGCCCAGAAAGTCCAGTTGCCTCTTGAAGAAGCACTTTGGGGACAACCATGGCGTGGATGACTGAGAATCTCCATAGACATTTGGTAGGTAATGCCTTTGTTTAGTGTTCATTCTTCAGTCATGGCTCCATCAAGGCATACTGTCTAATTGTTTATAATATTAACTCTCTTATATCAGTTTTGTTAGTTGCATTATGTACCTCTGTTATTGTTACCATTGGCGTAGATTTCGCAGCATCTAGATGGAATGAATCAGTGAGCCTCGCTCTTCCCGGTTCCTTTTTCTCTCCTCTCGATGGCATTTCTGGGCCACCATGTTGGCAGGCTTGGCCTAGAGGTTAAACATCGGCCGGATGGCAAGGGGCACGTCCCATCTTTCCCCTTTAATTGCTTTGTTTCACGGCAGCGCACAGGGGAAGCTTATCCTAATCGAGTTGCCTGGGAATGAGCTTGGCCAAATGGCATCAAAGAGAGTACGGTCGGACTTGTTGACGCTCGCCTCGGAAGAAGCATGATTATTTCCATAATGGTTTTGTCAAAATGAGTTTAATCGTGTGTTTCTTGTCTGACTGGCTCTTTTCCACTTGGGTGTCCAGCTGGGCTTTGGGAAGAGCATGCCTACCAACTGCGTGTGGCTGGACGGACTAGCGACAAGCCTCACGGATCAGTATTTGACGCGACATTTCTGCCGCTATGGCCCCGTAGTGAAGGTAGGTGGGCCAAGTCTTCCCTTGCATGAGTTTGCCTGCCTTCCTGACCCCAACGCAGGACCTGCTTTCCTTTCTCTCCTTCCCTCTCGGGCTTTCGCCTGTCCCTCAGTGCAGAGGCCCCCAACCTTTTGGGCACAAATGACCCGTTCCACGGAGAGAGGTTTTCCCGTGGACTGGAGGGAGCGTGGTTTTGTGTGCTGCCTACATCCCATGGATGGGGCTTCACTTGTTTGCGCGGAACGGTTTCTGGCGGTCCACGGACCAGGGGTTGGGGACCCCTGCCTCAAAGTGCTCCGTCGTCTAGTCTGGTTTGGGCATCGAGTACCACCCTGAGTTCTGTTTTCACGTTATTTTTGGACGCTGGTCTGTGGTTCCGCCAGCAGGTTCTTGTTAGAGGCTCCTTTCTAAGTTCTATTCAAGTTCATCTTAACTTCTGCCCAGCGGCTCCGGTAATGTTGCAGGATAAATAAACAGTGTGCTCTATTGGGCCCAACTCAGGCTAGAAAAGCCTCCTGAACAAGCCTGTTGGATTGAAACAGAAGCAGAACATTCAGGAACATTGGTGGAATTGCCGTGATGGTTCCCAGTTTTGTGCTTTTTTGGGATAAATGCTCCAAATGCAAAGTCCTATTTAAAAACTAAAATCCATTAAGTCAACTGGCGGGTAAGGAATTAAAAAGCAAAATGATAATACCCCAGAGAATGTTCAAACTTCTTGTCACCCTTGTCTGAAACAGTTGAAACCTCTTTTGACTTCAGCTACTATGACGATTCCTCCCCTTTCTTCCCTCTTATTTTGTTTTTCATTTTATTTTCACAGGTGGCGTTCGATCGCTTAAAAGGCATGGCTCTGGTTGTCTACAATGAGATAGAATATGCACAGGCGGCTGTCAAAGAGACCAAAGGGAGGAAAATCAGTGGGAATAAAATTAAGGTCTGCAAAATTAGCTTCTTCAAGATCCATTTTTAAAAAAAAAATATGTCAGGGAATTTCTGTGTGGCATAGAATATTTTCTCCTAGCCATCCAGTTTATGCTGGATGAGTATAATCCCAGCCAGAGTCATCATTATTTACAACAGTCCTACAGCTGAGTTCTAATCTGCTAGTGCTTTGCTCAGGTTTCCTTTCCCATCCTTTCCCTTTCCGCTTCCCCCTTCCCTCCCCCTAGTCCTTTCCCCTTTCCCTCCCTTGTTCCTTGTCCCTTTTCCCTTTCTCTCCCTTCCCCCTTCCCTATATGGACTGCGTTTATGGGGCAATCTTCTTAAGGGAAGATTAATCCTGGGTCTTGTTTTTTGCCTCAATTTTGGAATTGGTGGTCGAAGGGCTGTGTGTTTCCATATGCTGCCTTTTCTCTGCTGCCAGATTAATGGAAATGAAGCTGGTCCTTATAGTGTCTCATCTCCAATCAGGAGCTGAACCTGCCAGTGAATCAGGGATGGTCCTGTGAGTCTCCTTGGACCTAGCAGCTCCAGCAGTTTGAACCTGCCTTGCGGCTTTCTTCGATGACAGTAGTGGGAAAGCTAGGAAATTTTGTTGGATGATTGTCTTCAGTGTTTGCCTTCAGCCTTTTAGCCATTGGCCTCTGAGAGCTGCCCCTTGGTTTTCTATGAATCGGATGGGTTCCTTGGCTTCTTTGGCTTTGGCACATGGAGATCATTTTCAGAAGTTGCATTGGGGGGATCTAGAGAGCTTGATAGCCAAACAAACACCCGGTGAGAAGATTTGGTCTGTTTCAGTGGGCCACAGGGGACGGGGTCCCTGTGGTCGCAATCGAGCAGTCCAGGAGGAAACTGTGAGGCTTCCATTAACTGACAAGTTTCTATGAAAGTTAGCATCTTCTCCCGAGCAACACATGTTCTATTTTTCTGATGAGGACAGTTTGGGATGGGGCCTGTCCCCCTGCATTTGACATTATTTTCATGTTTGAGTGTTTGGGAAAGTAAACCTATGTGGGAATATTTTCACATTTCACAATATGGCAATTAGCCAAAATAGAGGAGAACGGCCTACCTGAGTTATTCTTATCTTTCAGGTGGATTTTGCGAACCACGAGAGCCAGCTGTCATTCTATCAGTCTATGGAGAAAACGGGTCAGGACATTCGAGACTTCTACGAAATGCTTGCAGAAAGAAGGTAAGTCTTTCTCTTTGCACATTGTTGCCTTTCTCCATATTTTGGAATTGGAATTCTCGACTGAACAAGGGCGTATTTTTCTTCTCTGTGGGAAAGTGTCTGCTTTGCAGAATTTTTAATTTGTGTCACATACCATTCTGGTTGTTGAAGAGGAAATTAATACCTAAAATAAAAGATTGGTCAGTTCAGAAGTGTATCTATCAATTTTAAATCCAACTTTTTCTTTCTATTTATATATATACCATTAATCTCCCGCTCCTGCCATATTGTATTTAATTTGGGAGGTTGGAGGGGAGACTGAGAGTTTTATTCATCAAAATCAGAATAGAGTTGAAAGGAACCTTGGAGGTCTTCTAGTCCAACCCCCTGCTCAAGCAGGAGACACTACACCATTTCAGACAGGTGGCTGTACAGTCTTTTCTTAAAAGCCTCCAGTGATGAAATACTTACAACTTCTGAAGGCAAATTTGAAAGACAATGGTGAAGAAGGGTCTTGTTCTCTCTCACCCCAGATAACCAGGAGGTTAAAATTGCAAGGAAATAAGTTTAGGTTGCTGGTCAGGTGGAGTGTCCTGACCGGACAAGCCTTTAGACAAAGGAATAGTCTGCCCTGTTCAGCAGTGAGGTCTCTACCAGAGAACGTAAAAAAATAACATGGAGGTCCCTCTTTCAGGGATGCCATGATAGATCCAGCAGTACTTAGGGGATTGGACTAGGTGACCTCTTCATACCTGGCTTCAGTTCAAGAGTGGGATGAGCTCTTCTTTAAAACCCTGCTCTCTTTTAAGGTGCCTTCTCTTAAATCTATGTGAACCGCGATCAATTTGCACGTGACGTCCTGTAAAGTTTCAACTAACCCTTTTCTCCTCCCGGCTTTGTCAGGGACAAAAGGAGAGGCTCCTATGACTATGCTGCGGATCGTACCTATTACGAGGCTGTCCGGGCACCGGGGACGTATCCGGAAGATCCTCGGAGGGAATACCCGGCTCGAGGCAGGGACTTTTATGCTGATTGGGATCCTTACCAGGGAGACTATTACGACCCACGGTATTATGATGACCCCCGGGAATACCGAGACTACAGGGGAGACCCTTATGAGCAAGACATCAGGGAGTACAGCTACCGACAGCGCGAGCGCGAGCGGTTTGAGTCCGACCGAGAGCACGAAAGGAGGCCCTTGGAAAGGAGCCAAAGCCCCGCGCACTCCCGGCGGCCACAGAGCCCCAGCGCCTCCCCCTCGCACTCAGAGCGGCTGCAGAGCGACTCCGAGAGGCGGATCTACAGTCGCTCTTCTGAGCACAGTGGCAGTTGCAGCTCTCTTTCTCCACCCCGGTACGACAAACTGGACAAAGGCCGCCTCGAGCGATACGCCAAAAACGAAAAACCCGAAAAAGAGCGTGCTTTCGAGCAAGAGCGACCGGAGAAAGACAAGCGCCTGGTGAGGAAAGAGAAGCCGGAGAAGCTTGAAAAAGAGAAAATGGAGAAGCAGAAGCGCAAGGCCAAAGTGCATTCTCCCAGCTCTCCGTCTTCGGAAACCGACCCGGAAAACGAAAGGGAGCCCAGCCCTGAGAAGCCGAAAGGCAGCAGCAAGCAGAGCCGGGAAAGAGCCGAGAGGGAGGGGGCAGCTAAGAATCGCCTGGATCTCATGCCGTGCGTGGTGCTGACCCGAGTGAGAGAAAAGGAAGGGAAGGTCCTCGACCAGCCTCAGCTGGAGAAAGTAAGAGGGAAGCCGGAGAGCGACCCCATCAAGTCTCTCTTGCCTGATCAGAAAATGCAGACTTCCCAGGTAGATCAGACCAAGTCGGACCCGCTGAAGCTCGATTCCGTCCGAACCAAAGTGCCCAAAGAGAAGGTCCTGGCCAGCCATATTGAGGTGGTGGAGAAAGACGGGAAGCTGAAGCCTAAGAAACACCTGAAGGCAGATCCATCCGGTGAAGTGGCCTATCCCGTGGACCTGGAAAAGCTGGAGGCTCGCAAAAGACGTTTTGCTGAGGCAAACTTAAAATCTGACAAGCAGAAAATGGAAATCAAAAGAAGCAGTCAGGAGGAAGAGGAAGGCCGGGTGGTTTTGAAGAAGCAGATTGATGTGGTTGAAACCGAAAGGAAGCCCCCGAGAAAAGAGGCCATTAAAAGGGAAACTAAGAAAATCAAGCTGGAAAGACTTATTAGCGTGGCCAGTCCCAAGGACACTTCTGAGCCTGCCAGCCTTTCGGTAGGCCTTGCTTCGCAGCCCCTTCTAGAGCTCCAGGTTCGGCTGGGGGAGGCGGCCGATGAGCCCCTGGAGGCCCTGGAGATCTCCTCCAAAAGGATAAATTCCATAAAGCTGCAGCACAAACACGCACAGCTTTTAGATGACATGGGAGCGGAGAGGGATGAGATTTGGAGGAACTACTGCGTTCTTCCCGAGGATGTGTGTGACCGCAAAGGGTCCCAGGAAAAGCCTCATTCCTCAGATGTCGAAGAGAAAATCCCCATCGACATTGATCACACCCAGAGCTACCGAAAACAAATGGAGCTAAGTCGGCGGTTAAAGCAGCAAATGGAAATGGAATCTGCCAAACACGAGAAGTTTGGCAGTCCCAAGAGGGACCTGGATGACTTTGAGCGGCGCAGCCTGGTCCACGAAGTGGGGAAGCCCCCACAAGACGTGACGGACGACTCCCCTCCAAGTAAGCGGAAGAAATCCTGCGAGGCCTTTGAGTTTGAGATCAGCACCAAGAGGGAGAGAAACTACCGAAGCTCCCGCCAGGTGAGTGAAGACTCTGAGAGAACCGTCATGTCTCCCGCCCTGAGACCTTTCCCGTTCCAGGAGGAGGAGGAAGTGCTGGATTCCCCGAGGCTGATCACTTTCAAAGAAGCTAAAGAATCCCCTAGGATGGAAGAAAAGGGGCCTCCCTATTCAAATGTGCCCATGATGGAAGATGCCTTGAAATTTAACCCTTATGACTCTAGTAGAAAGGACCAGCAGATGGTAGAGATTGCTAAGCTAAAGCTCTCTGCCTTGACTTCAGAGGAGGAATCAACCCGGTGGGACTCTCACGTGAAGCAAGAACCCGGGCGGGTGGACATTAGCTTCCCAAGCAGCATTGTCAAACGGGACGGTATCCGAAAGCGATCCATCCGGGATCTGGAACCAGGGGAGGTGCCCTCCGACTCGGAGGAGGAGGGCGATTCGAAGCCCCGCTCTCCTCGGCCCTCTTCTTTCCTGGAGAGCTCCAGGTTGTCTTTTTTATTACGCGAGAGGGAAGAGAAACTCCGCGACCGAGAGGAGCGGTTGCCAACTTCCTTGGAGAGGAATAAATTCTACTCTTTCGCTTTGGACAAGACAATCACACCGGATACAAAAGCCTTGCTCGAGAGAGCCAAATCCCTCTCTTCGTCAAGAGAGGAAAATTGGTCTTTTCTCGACTGGGATTCAAGATTTGCTAGCTTTAGAAACAATAAGGATAAAGAGAAAGTGGACTCTGCGCCGAGGCCGATCCCCTCATGGTATATGAAAAAGAAAAAAATCAGGCCAGACTCAGAAGGGAAGTTGGATGATAAGAAGGAAGATCATAAAGAAGAAGAACAGGAGAGGCAGGAGCTCTTTGCTTCCCGTTTTTTGCACAGCTCCATTTTTGAGCAGGATTCTAAGCGCCTGCAGCACTTAGAAAAGAGAGAGGAAGAGCTCGACTTCCTTTCGGGCCGGTTGTACAGCAGGCAAGGTTCTCTGGATGGGACCAACAGCATATCAGACTTCATGCCGGAACCCGTGATTCTCTTCCACAGCCGGTTCATGGAGCTCACCCGAATGCAGCAAAAGGAGAAGGAAAAAGACCAGAAGCCCAAAGAAGCCGAAAAACAGGAAGACAAGGAAAGCAGGCCCAAGACTCCCGAAGCCGGCTCTGATTATCACCAGCCGGAGCATAAATCGCCTGCTCTTGTGGGACCCTCACCAGCTGCCCACCTGCCCCCCGAACCCCTGCCTCTTTTTCCAGAGAAAGCCGGGAGTGAGAAGCCCCTCGTGGAGGGGCCTCCTCCTTTGAGGGAGGAAAAGCCCCTGGAGCCTGGGCCCGCGGTGCTCCCTGAAGCCTTCAAGGCCCTTCCGGAGGATCTTCTTCCTGTTAAAGCCGACCCCCCTGAGCACCTCGAAGTCCCTCCCGTGGCGGATCCCGTGGCAGCTCCCGAGGAAGACTCCAGAGTCCTTGAAAACCATTCCTGTTTGGACACCAAACCACCCACCCCCGGCTCTTCCTTCTCCCAAGCGGCTCTTGGGGCAGACCCAGAAGCTGAACTGGGCTCGCTGCCGCACAAACTGGCCGCTAAATCCGAGGTGCTGCCCGAACCTAAAGAAGACCTTTTCCCCCCAGCCATCACCTTGGAGTCTGGAGCAGGTCCGAAAGCGGAAGCCCTGGCTGACGTCCTGCCTCCTGCCTCCGATACAGAGATGGAAGCCGAGCCCCCCGTGGTAGCGAAAGACAAAAAGTTGTATAAAAACAGACGTTCGAAAACCCCCGTTCAGACGATAGTGGCCAGCGTGGCGGAGAAACCGGCCACGAGGAAGAGCGAAAGGATCGATCGAGAGAAGCTGAAACGCTCCGGCTCCCCCCGGGGGGAAACTCTGAAGCTCCTGGAACTGAAGGTGGAAACGGAGAAGGGCTCCAGGAACGCGGCTAAGTCTCCGAGTGCCGCGGTGGTGGCAGAGCCAGAAAACCCGGAGCCCAGTTTGCCAGTGGGCCGAACCAGGCGCAGAAACGTGAGGTCCGTTTATGCCACCACGGGCGATCACGACCTGCCATCGTCTATTAAAGAGGCTGTGGAAGTCACCAGGCCAACCAGGAAAAGGATTGAACGAGAACCCCCAGACCCGGCGACTATTCCCACTCCCCCCAGAAGAGGCCGACCTCCCAAGGCACGGCGCAAACCTGAGGAAGAAATCTCTCCTGTCAAGGTTGAGCCAGCGCAGACACAGGAGGCAGATGAAGCCGAAGGGAAAGAGGCAGTAGACACCCCGAAGCCAGTGGAGGGGTGGCGCTCACCCAGATCACAGAAACTGCTCCACAGCCAGACGCTGGTGGCTAAAAAGGGGAAGAACGAGCAGCCTAAGATAGAGTTATCCCCGGAGCCTGAGGAGCCCCTCGATCCCCCTAGCCAAGGGCCCCACATCGGCGAGAACTGCGGCAAGCTCAAGGCAGAGAAGGAGACGATCCCGCATGAGCCGAAGCGAGACCGGAAGGAAGTGGAGATGTCTAAAAATCCCTCCGAAGGCTGCCCTGTGGAAATTGTTGAAAGGAAATTTATTCCAGATAAGGCCACCAAGGCCAAGAGGGGACGGTCCAGGAGCATCAAGGCTGTCGATAAAGCATCTCTGATTAAAAGCCTAAAAAACGTCGAGATCCGTCTTAATGTGGACGAAGTGAAAGGGGCGCTGCGGCCCAGCGAGGAGGAAGGGGAGCTCGTGGCCCCCTTCCCGGCCAAAAGCAAAAGCCCCCCGAAAGAAGACAAACACTCTCCGCAGCTCCCAAAGAGCGAGGCCGACGACCCTCTCCGAGACGCCAGGAAAGAAGCCGCCAGCGAGTCGACCCAGCCTCCCGAGGCCGACCAGCTGGCCAAGCAGATTGAACTCGAGCAGGCGGTGCAGAACATCGCCAAGCTGACGGAAAGCCCGGGGATTGGGGCCTACAAGGAGCAGCAGGCGGCCGATGTGTCCGAAGTTCGCCAGGAGGAAGAGGGGGATAAGCCTGCCCACCAGGCCAGTGAAACGGAGCTGGCGGCTGCCATAGGGTCCATCATCAACGACATCAGCGCCGAGGGAGAAGGCTTTGCAGCTCCACCGACGTACCCTGCCGACTCCGAGGCGGATCTGCCCAGTGAGCCCTTGGTGTTGCCTTCTGCGCGAGAGGACATGGAGCCCGAGACAGACCAGGCGGTCAGCAATATCTTAGAAGCCGAAGCTGCTTCAGGGGAGGCGCCGGGACCCAGCTCGGCTCCAGAGACGGAAAGCAAAGAAGCCGAAGTCAGCCTCAGTGAATCCTCCAATTCTGCCCAGGAGGCGGAAACCTCGCAGGAGGCAGAAGGCGCTCGGAAGGAGCGCGGACGCCAGAAGTCCGCGCGGCTCAGGCGCAAGCGGAGCACCGGCAAAAAAGACCTGGTGGAATTTAGGACGCTTGAGCCTGAAAGAGCCCAGAGCAAATCCCCCAGTGTCCCAGAAGTCACAGGGACCCCCGAGGGGGCCCTGTCAGATGACAGCCAGGGAAAAGCCTTCCCTCCAGCAGCCCCCTCCCGCCTGGTAATTTCCCAGGCGAGCGTGGCTGGATCCCCCGAGGCAGCTTCGCAGGAGCCCCGTACTGAGAGGGGGCCCAGTCCCTCAGATGCGTTGCTCCCCTCCGTTCCCATGGACGAGGGAGGTCAGGGTGGATTTAGCCTCAGGCCGGCGGCCGAAAGCCTTCCCGTTCCCTCTCCAGATGGACCCCCGAGCGCACCTTTGCCAACAGTTCCCACTGCCTCAGCGCTGAAGCTTCCCCCTGCGGTCCAGGCTGGCGTGGTCCCTCTGCATCCCGGCACCACCAAGGTGACCGAGTGGATTGTGAAGCACGAAGAGGCTCGGTCCCGCTCCACCCCACCCCCAGCTCTTCCCCCTGACACGAAAGCGTCGGACATCGACCCCAACTCCAGCACTTTGCGCAAGATCCTGATGGAGCCCAAGTACGTGCCTGCCACCGGCGGGGGCGCCTCCACGCATGTCACCGCATCTATAGTTGATCCCCTGAGCAGCCCTCGTGTGGAGGAAACGACCCCTCGCCCCCCGGCAGAGGTGTCCAGGCTGGGCCTAGAAGGGAAGTCTCCCATTCCTACCGCAAACAACTTGGAACTGCCACTTGCGGAGGCGCCCATTTTGGCCGAGAAAGAGAAGACGGTTGCTGTCCTGGCCCCCAAGGCGACTTCTGTGATCAGCAGGATGCCCCACAGCATTGACCTGGAGGAGACCCCCAGGATCACCCTGGTGAAGCAAGCCTCCCAGCCCCCGACGTGCCTGGTCTCCGCCGTTTCCCCCAAATACAAGCAGAGGCCCAGTCCCAACGACAACAGCAGGTTCCACCCGGGCTCCATGGCCGTGATTGAGGACCGGCCGTTGGAAGCGGGCTCCAGCCCAGGCCTTCGCGTCAACACCTCCGAAGGCGTGGTGCTCCTGAGCTACTCCGGACAGAAGACGGAAGGCTCCCAGAGGATCATTGCAAAAATTAGCCAGATTCCCCCAGCCAGTGCAGTGGACATTGAATTTCAGCAGTCGGTCTCCAAGTCCCAGATTAAGCAGGAGTCCCTCGTTCCCTCTCAGTCGATGCCAAAGGGCTCCCCAGCACCTGTGGGGTACGGGAGCTCCTCCACCCCAGCCTTGGTCCTGGGAGGCCAGCAGTACAGCCCTTCCCCTGTGCTTCCCTCCGTCAAGCTAGAGCGCAGCAGCAGCAGTTCTGAAAAGTCTGATTCTGTCCAGGCAGCTGCTGCTCAGTCGTGCCCAGTTAAAGTGCTCTCCTCCCAGTCTGCCAACACTCCCTCCATCCTGGTGCATAACCAGATGGTCCTCTCTCAAACCATCACCTCTTCCACCAAGAAGCTTCCGGATCCCACGTCGCTGAAAGGGGAGAGCAAACCCCTTCAGCCCTCCAACCTGAGCCCAGGGGTGGGTCCTCACCATCCTGCCTTGTCTGGCAAGTTGTACCCTGAAGCCAACCACGTGAGCAGCGGGCCAGGAGGTCCTGCCGACAGACCCGTGTCTCACTTGGGGGTGGCCAAGCAGGAGCCGCTCTCCCCCCGCACCAGCGGTCATTCCCCGTCTCCCTTCCCGAGAGCTTGTCACCCCGGGGGCCCTGCTTCCCCTGCATTGTCGGGGAACAACTCCATGTTGGGCCTTCAAGGCTCCCCTTGTCCAGGGATCCCCATGCCCCAGTACATCTCCAGCATGCACCCGGAGCAGTCCGTGATCATGCCCCCGCACAGCGTGACCCAGACAGTGTCCCTGGGCCACCTCTCCCAGGGGGAAGTGCGCATGAACACCCCTCCGCTGCCAGGCCTTCCCTACAGCCTCCGTCCCGAGGCCCTGCACTCGCCCAGGGCCCCTCTGCAGCCGCAGCGGTCCAGCACTCCCCAGCCAGCCCCCATCAGGGATCTGGTCATGCCACCTCTGTCTTCCCAGCACGCCTCCGAGGAAGAGATGCACTACCACCACCCGGCGTGCCGGGGCTCGGCCCCCGTGCAGTCCGACGTGCTGGTCATGCAGCCGGACTACCGTGTGCATCCGGCAGGCATCCGGCTCGACCAGTACAGCGTTCCTCGGGACGTGAGAGTCATGATGCACCCGCACATGGCCGGAGTGGGCAGCGAGCATCACCCAGAGCCACGGCAGTCCAGAACGCCGGAAGGGAGGTCTGTGAAAACGCCTCCGTCCACCAAGGCAGGCAAAGAGACGCCCAAGGCCTCCGAGGTCAAGATGGCCCACTCGCCCCACAGCGAGCCCCGGCTCCTCAGCGGACAGCTCCCGGGACTGCCATTGACACAGCCGGTGGTCGTGCCTCATGGGGTGCAGATGATGCACCCCAGCGGGACCACCTTCCACGACTACCGGCCGGTGTACGGGGACATGCGAAGCTACCACCCAGCAGCTCAGCTTGGCCACCCTCCGTTTTCTGGGGGATCACCGATCGGGCTTCCTTCCCGGAGCATGACCCCCTCCCAGGTAAGCCCAGGGGCAAGGGTTCTGCCTCAGTCCGAGGCCTTTGTGGGTAGGAAGGGTTGCCCTTGCTCAACGGCCAAAGCGAGACCCTGCTTTCCCAGGATAGCCGCTCGGGAGCCCATCTGCTCTCTTTCCAGTCTTTGTCTTGGGAGGGGCTGCAGCTCACGGTTTCAGCGTGGGACGTGGACCTCCCAAGAGCAGCTAGTGTGAACAGCCCAACAGCCAGAGAAGGCGAGCGGGTGGTCTTCCCGCACAGTCCTCATGCACAAGTTGCTCCAAGAATGACCAGGAGTCGCCTTACCCTTGCCTACGGCATTCCTGAGGCCATCCCCAGCTTAGCCTGGGCTGAAGGGAGGAGTGGGCAGAGCGCTGCCTCGGGGACTTGGAGGGTGGACCTTGGGCATCTGGTCCAGGGGAGTAAGGCTGTCTTGAGCACGGCCTCTGCCTGGCCCTGCCTAAGAGCCGGACGTGCCAGCACGTGCGTGGGCGGCTTCTGCCTAACGCGCCTCCTTTTGCTCCCTTCTCCCAGGGTCTGCCTGAAGGGGAACATTCGCACCCCAACCAGCCAGCTCACAGCAAAACCCCTCAGATCTCCCAAGAGCCTAAAGGAGCCCAGGCAACAGGGCCAGACCCGTCCCTCCACCCGGTGGTCAACAGGCACGTCCAGCAGATGGAGCCCCACTTGCACCCGAGCCAGACCTCCTCCTACCCTTCTCCCGTCGCTGTATCAGTGAAGCAGGAGCTCCCATCTTCCCATCAGGCTCAAGTTCCGAAGCCGGCCCTCTTTATTCCAACTACTGCTGGGCCCGGGGCAGCTCCAGGACTGACCTTAGCCCGGTCCGAATCGCAATCGGCCTTGAAGCAGGACTCTGCCGGTCACCCGGTTGCCCAAAGACCAGTGGACATGGTCCAGCTGCTGACGGTGAGCCTGCCATCCCTCTACGGAAGGGGAGAGGGACGGGACTCCATCCCGGAGAGTTTTGCGGGGAGAATCGGGTGGGGAGGGGAACGAGAGTGGCCCTTCTTTTTTCAGGTCAACCACCACCGGGCATTAACCTTCCTGTGCTCTTCCTTGGGTTGGCAGAAGTACCCCATTGTGTGGCAGGGGCTGCTGGCCTTGAAGAACGACACTGCAGCTGTCCAGCTGCACTTTGTTTCCGGGAACAACGTCCTGGCGCACCGCTCCTTGCCAGCCCCGGAGGGTGGCCCTCCCTTGAGGATTGCCCAGCGGATGAGGCTGGAAGCCCCACAGCTGGAAGGGGTGACCCGCCGGATGATGGTAAGAAATCAAGGCCCGGGGCTGAGCCCGCCTTCGTTCTGTCGTTTCTCCCGCGGCTCCTGTTTGACGAGGTGCCTCCGCCAGTCTTTAGGGACCTTTCGAGGCTGGGGTTAACGCCGGGGCGGGTCTTGATGGAAGGCACAATGGAAGGTACAGGCACAAAGCCTGTACTTTTAGAAAGGGAAATGGTGGAAAAGCTGCCCCAGTAAGACGCTCGTCGCTCCACCATGACCACGTCCGCCTGGGTGATGTCAGGGGAGTTCAGAGCCTCCCTGGAGATGTGGGACTCTTCAACGAGAGCCGGAAACCCTGGAAGAGGTTCAGCTTTCAGGCTCTTGGCCTTGGCCTGTCTTGGCAAGGTCAGTGAGGATGCAGCTGGCAGGATACGCGTGTCCCTGGCTCAAGAAAGGGACAGTGCCAGGAGAACGAGATGCCTCTTTGCTGGCCATCGTGAGGCTGTTCGTTTTCCGCTGGGTCAGAATGGTTCTCGGGTTCCGGTCGTCTCGAGGGGGGGTTTCTGGGGCTGCCCGAGGGACGTGATCCTCAGGCCCCGGGCCTGCGTGGTGTCTTTCAGGTGGAGAGTGACTACTGCCTGCTGCTGGCTCTGCCTTGTGGCCGAGACCAAGAGGACGTGGTGAGCCAGACCGAGTCGCTCAAGGCGGCCTTTATTAGCTACCTTCAGGCCAAGCAAGCTGCCGGCATCATCAATGTTCCCAACCCCGGCTCCAACCAGGTAGGGAGAGGAGGGAGAGCAGGGAGGCGACTCCCTTTCCTTTGGCCCCCCGCCTCGAAGGGAAAGATGGCGGCCCTGCCCTGCGAGGGCATCCTGGGAAAGGGATGGGCGAAGCGGAAGACGGGTGCTCGGAACGTGGCTGTCTAGGCAGGCCGAGCGGAGCCGGACGTGGTATGTCCAGGATGGCAGGTCTTTTGCGAGCTCCAGTTCTCGTCTCTGAGCCAGCCACCGTTCCCAATAAGGCGCCTTGTCAAAGGTTGGGATTCCCAGATTTCAGCTGGGCGAGCAGGCGCCCCGCAGGGGGCAATGGAGCCGAGTTGCCCGCAGGCCGCTCCCAGCTCCGTTTTCAGAGCGGTGGCCAAAGGAGTCACTCCGTGCGGTGGGATTCCTCGGCCAGGAGAGTGCCCGTGCCCACGGCCCTCGGCGTCCTGCTAGGCCAGAGCCACGGTGCCTCTCGCGCTTGCTTCCTCTCAGCTTGCTCTTTCCAGGGGCTCCGTCCAGGCTTGGGGGTTGACGGTTTCGTCTCTGGTTCTCTTCTCTTCCAGCCTGCTTACGTTCTCCAGATCTTCCCGCCGTGCGACTTCTCCGAGAGCCATCTCTCCCGCCTGGCCCCGGACCTCCTGGCCAGCATCTCCAACATCTCTCCCCACCTGATGATTGTTATTGCAGCTGTTTGAGCGACTCAGCGGGAACGGACGTTGCCCTCCCTTGGCCCCCCGCGGCAGAAGGAGAGAGAAAGCGAACAAAGGAAGGGACCGGATCCTCCCAATCCCGCCTCCGTCAAACCCTCGCGGCAGGCAGGCAGGCAGGCAGGCAGGCAGGCAGGCGGACGTCGGGCGGCAGTTCTCACGGCCTTGAATGTTTACATACGGGCTTTGGTGAAGATGGACCTCGGAGGCACACCCCACCCCCCCAGAGGCAGACTGAGCCCAGGTGGTGGTCTTCTCCTGGGCCTGCTTTTTTTTTTTTTTTTTGACAGCTAACTGGAGAAAACGAAGAGGAGGAACCGGAACTGCCTTTGCACTAAATTTGCGACTTTGGACCTTTGCACAGTTGAAGAGTTGTTGTGGTATGCTGGACGGATGTCTCAATTACACACACAGCAGCTGGCGGCGTGGACTCTGAACCGCAAGACCTTCCGCTCCAGTCTGCGGGTCAAGGAGCATTTCACGCTCTCCAGGAAAAGCACCCCCCCGTCCCCGTCCCCGCCCTGGTTACTTCCTGCTGCCCCCCCCCCTCCGCCCTGCAGTTTTCCTCCTTCATCCTGGATGTAGAGTTTACACGCAAAGCAAAAGCAAAGCATAAAAAAAAAAAAAAAAGGAGAGCTATTTTTCCTTCTCGGTGGTATTATGCAGGACTCCGTGGGTGTGTGTGTGTATATATAAATATATATATATATATATAAATATATATATATAATATTTTATAAAATATAATTATAAAACGCATAATTATATTCTATAAAATATTACAAAAAAAAAACAAAAACCTCTAAAGAAATCTGATCCCCACAACATACTTTTTTTTTAACCTGTGCCAAAAAAAAAAAAAAAAAGATGTGTTTTCAAAGAAAATCTTATTTTCATACTCCGACTTTGTATTTGTCACTCATTTGTAAGTGCGCTTCATTTAGACCTGGGCCTTCCCCCCCCCCCCAACCCGCCTCCGCTCTGCCCATGGAAGGTTTCACCCACTGTACAGACTTTTTATCTGCCTTCTCTCTGGTCCTTCTAAGACTTAATTTATGGAACTGTTTTCTCAGCGCAGTTTTGTTTTGTGTGTCCATTGGAATACAGACTTTATTAAAAAAGACAAAACACCCTGGCGTTAACCGTTCTCTGCAGGAAATTGGGGTGCCTAGGCTGCTTTCGGTAAGGCGTCGTTCACCTCTTTCTCCCTTTGAAGAAGCTTCTCCTTCCCAGGCCGCCAGAAGCCTTTTTGGGGCCTGGCTTTCAGGATCCGGCTGACGGGACAGAAGCCACCTGCGTTCTGCTGAAGAAGGAAAAAAAACAAACAAACTAGGAAAAGCTTGGCTGAAGAAAGGGAACTCGGCCGAGCAAGTTTTCCATTTGAAACGTAGAAAATAACAGCCTTTTTATTTCTTCTCCTCGGTATTAACACAGATGTAGTCTCTTCCAATACAGAAATATTTTTTTTTAATTATTATTATTTTTTTTTTACACATCAGTTTCATGTAGCACTCGTGGCTTTAAATAGCGGTTGGTGAGCGATGCCGGAATGTTCCGCGCGATGGGAGGCTGCGGCCGGTTGGAGCAGAGTCTCTTGGGGCGCGAGGGGCGCTCTTTCCAATCTGCCTTATTCTAAAC
>JANHFL010006179.1:0-16695 GCA_032468155.1 Oxyrhabdium leporinum
CTCTAATAAATTCTTACTTGGATCTAATCGTGTCTGAGTGCTGAATGGACGAGCAGAACTTTGATGGAACCCTGACAGTAATACCCAAAGGGCTGCCTAGATAGATGGAAATTTTGAACTTATTAGACCTGAATATTCTGACTTTGCAAAAAACCATCCTACTCGGAACTGCCTATATATTCAGACGCTACCTTAATAGCTCTTAGGTCCTTGGTTAGGACTTGAACTGTTAAGTTTTTACCAGTCTCAGACTGGGAATCGAATTGAAGATTAAATCTTAAAAAATAATAATATAGGAGTTAGCACTGGGAGATAGAAAAGAATAAAAAAAATTAGCAAAAATTGATTTAATCTAGTAGCCTAATGTCAGTTATAATGTTATTGCAAAGGATATCCAAATCAGATCTAGTGATGTCTTACAAAGGCCTATATTGTGTATCATTAGGTTATACCATACACTTCCTTGCATTAACTCAATCGAGTAAGAAGGTCATGAGAAGGACTGTTTAGACTTCCCACACTTGAGATGGGAGCTAAAGATCAACAGACCTTCTCTGCTGTTTCTCCTATATTTCAGAACACCTTGTCTCCAGGGGTTTGTGTAGACTCTTCCCTCTAGGCATTTTATAAAGGTGTTAAAACATAATTCCACCATGCTTTTAACTACTACTAATAGTTCTCAATTTATGGCCACAATTGAGACCAGAACTTCCATAGCTAAACAATGCGGTTGTTAAGTGAGTCATTCCTGATTTTATCTTTTATCCAGTCATTAAGCGAATAACCATGGTTGTTAATTGAATCACATAGTTGTTAAGTGAACCTGGCTTCTCCCATTGACACTGCTTGTTGGAAGGTTGCAAATGGCAATCATGTGACCCTAGGATGCTACAATCATCATAAATACTTCCTGTTTGCCAAATGCCCGAAATTTTATCATGTGACTGCAGAGATGCTGTGATAGTTATTGTGAAGATCAGTCATAAAGTCAACTTTTTCAGTACTGTTGTAACTTTGAATATCATTAAACTGATGATTACTGAGCATAGTTGCTATCTTGAGGATTTCTATAACTCTATGTCTTTGTTTTGATGCAGAAATCCTTGTGGTACATTTGAGTAACTTAAATATCTGATTATATCTTATCAATTTAAGAATTCAAAAAAGACAAAAAACAGCTTTGATCAGAAATGGCATATTCTATTAAGGTGGCCAAGTTTGCGACTTTAAAATCAGAATGAAGTATATTTCTAAGCAGAAAGCTATTTCTTAGAAATACAATTTCCTATTTGCTTTTCCCAGTCCAGGCAAAGGAAAGGGAAGAAATCACTTAAATTTCTTTTGTGGCAGTAGTCTTAATTTCCAAAGGCTATGTTGTCCAATAAAAGCAACAAGATTAGGGTATGGATGGAAAATGATACTGTATTGACGCAATACCATTGTGTGCGTGACTTGAATCTTTTAAGAGTTGATGGGTTTTCCTTGTTCGTCCTAAATTATTATAGAGGAAATATGTATTAATTATATAACACCACACATATGAGCTTCTAAATTTCCTTTTGGAATTTATTTACACTGTACAATTAATAGCTCTGAGAAACCTTTGTGACCTTAGTGTTTCCCAAGGGATTCATCATTTCCTGACAAATAATAATTCTTTTTCTGGGAAAATATTTTAATAATTTAATAAATATAGTAAGTGAACAGTATAAAAGTAGAGCGCATTCTGGTGGACACTATTACGAACTGGTACTTGGTCTTATAACTAAAAACTAACAAAAAGTCCTTACTATGATACAAATATTGGGGATTTCCAAGTTATCCCTGGTGAATTTTTGTCATTAACAAAATGTCATTTGTAATTCCTTAAAAACAAAACAAAACAAAATACATGAACTAATCAATAATGGAATAATAACCTGGCAATTTAAACAGAAATGCCATTATTATCCAATTGACCGTCCAAAACACCACATATCGTGACCCAAAGCCCAAGGAAAGAACCAGATCCTGACAGGCTTTCTGAAACCTATCAGAAAGGACAGGGTCAACTTTGTGCCAAGAACAAAGTTGTTCATAAGAACTAGCATTGAAAAGGCATTCCTTCTGGAAAGATCTGGAATACACCTACCCTGTCAGATTTTGTGGGATAGGCAGATACCAGGAGAAGGCAATCCTGTAAGTAACCCAGTTGTGTGCCATGTAGGGCTTTAAAGATGATATATAGTATCTTGAGTTGCACTCAGAAGCCAATTGAGAGATCATGTGAAGTCCTAATTAACAATCATGCGGTCCTGAGGTTACAACAGCAAATAGGATTGCTGGCATTGCAATTGCTACTTAATGAGGTCATATGATGTCACACTTTACGAATACATCGCTTAGCAAAAGAAATTAGACTTCCAATTGCCATCATAACCTGAGAACTACCTTTAGCAGCAATGCCACAGTCTTTGTTTACAAAAGTTCAAATGCAAATAGAATGAAATAGTACCGTCAGAGAAGAAAAAAGAAATATTGCTACTGAATTCCTCAGGGTGTTCAAAGAAACTGGCAATGTGAGTATGTCCCTTTCATAAATACTACTGCATAATAAAGGAAGCAGGAACCTGCTGTACTTTTAAAAATCCTTTATGATAATACACAAAATGTATTACCATAGCTAACCTGTAATGAGCTTTCCTTACAGAAATGGGCCAATGGCCCTTCTAAAACCACTACTATCTGCAATAATATAACCACATTATCTGCAGACTAAGCCCCTGCTTGGTGTAGTGGTTAAGGCATTGGTTAGAATCCGGAAGACTATGAGTTTAGGCACAAAACCAGTTGTGTGACTTGGGCCAGTCACTTTGTCTCAGTCCTAAGAAGAAGGCAATGGCAAATCACTTCTGAAAAACCTTGCCAAGAACAGACATCAAGAACTGAATATTACTGAACAGAAAAAAGTGGAATATATTGGTCCATTGGCCAATGTTGGTTGCTAGAAATCTTTCTTCTTTAAATAATATCAGTAAAGTTGACAAACATTGACCCAAGATACATCTATATTAAACTCCTTAATGGTTTATATTGTATCTGATAGTTTCTGCTATGGAACATCTGATTTTATTTTTAAATAAAAATGAGAAACTCTTGCCAATAAATCACTGTTATAAGTAATCGTAGAAGATTCTGCAGTAATATCTATTTATTTTTGGAGAATAAGAAGAAAAATTCAACTGAATTGAACTGAGTTGCAGAATCAGGCATGTTATGCATCAAAGTCCATGAATGTGAAGAGTGATGTTTTTAACCACAAACTATCTTTTAAAGAGGACAAATGTACATTAAAAATGGCTGTCAATTTTTTTACAAAACACTTAAATACTGTCATACGTTGTGTAATATTATATACACTTGACCTTCACCAGGATTTTTTCTCATATATGCATATATGCTGCATATTTCAAAATTGTTTAACTAAAATCGTTATTTTATAGGACATTACAGTGACTTTTGCTAGCTATGCACACAAAAGCTTGAATCATAGCTACACTTATAGATCATAATACCAAGGTCTCAGATCTGTGTCTTTCAGAAAGAATGTAGCTATCAAGAACACTTCACACTTCAACCAAAAATGCGTTTAGCACTGCTTGATTTCAATAGCACTGAATAAAAATAGATGAGAATGGAAAGAACATTCCCTGCATATACATGTTGAAAAGCACATGGTCAGTAATAAAGTAGTAAGATGCCGATGCTAATGCTATTCAAATACAGCTGGAAAATTTATTATTTTAAAAGTTAAAATATAAGTATTCCTATTAAATTCAGAAAAATATTAAACTATATGTTTAAATTGTCTTTGTTGTTAAAAAATGAATGCATGTTCCTAAAAATTTTTTCTTGTTTTGATGTCTTGAATGAATATACGCATGTTGTCATGTAACATAATTAGAGCCAGACTTTTGTCCTTATGACCATGTAATTTATATTTTGTACTACCATTTTGTTTAATCTTACTGAAAAAAGCAATGTAAATATACATTTGATTGACTCCAATTCTGCATTCAGGTTTTACGTATTTGCTATTGAAAGGAGCATTTTACTCTTTAGGATTAAGCTCCATTAATTAATATGAGTCTGTAACCTTCCTCAAATGTTTCTCCCCTTTCACTTACATATCTGAGAACAAAAAGAACCCTCATGAATAAACTATATTTAATATTAAAACATGAAAAATATTCCATATTTTTAACTTTATAATAAATATAGCAAAATTATTTTAGAATCCAATCTGAATTGGTCATTGGGACCAAATGTTTGTTCTTCCAAGCTTTTAGACTCATACTTAAGCCTATCCCCAGCAAAGTTCTCAGTCTCCAGGATGTGTGTATTGAGCTGTTCTATGCACAGTATTTATGTGGTGCCTGATTGTGTGTGGCTGTTAGTTGTTGAGTGGGGTGTTGATGGTTGGCTTTAAAATCTGCATGATACAAAGATCGTTTGGAGGTAAGAAAAACTTCTAATGTAATTTACCAGATTCACTGCATGGACTGCCCCTGTCACTATGTAGCACAGACGGAGAGGAAGCTCACAAGAATACAAATGAGCGATTAGATGAGAAGACCTAAACTCACTGGTAGTCTTACATTGCAATAAATAAGGACATGCATTCAATTTCACAACTACTAAGATTGTTGGCCGAGCAGGGATAAAAATAGTCAGAGAAACAATTGAAACTTGGGAAAACGGGCCTCTTGTCAGTCAACAGGAGTGTTGATTTACCACCATCTTACCAGGCACATACAAACTGAGACCTCAGCAGCACAAAGAAACAACAATCAATCACTTAATGCTGGCTATCAACACCCCAATCAACAACTAAAAGCCACACACAAACAGGCATCATTTAAATACTATGCACAGAACAGCCCAGTGCACATATCCTGGAGATTCCCTGAAGAGGGGCTTCTAGCATGAATCCAAAAGCTTTGAAGAACAAACCTCTGGTCTGGATGACCAGTTCAGATTGGATCCTGCAACATTATCTTGGAACATATATATTTGCCTTCATTTGCAAAGTTATTTTGCTACAAGATACACAATTATATATTTAATATACAGGTTATGTATCTGAGCATATAACTGAGCACATGAGTAAAAAAATGTGATTGCCTTCAACATATAGAAATTATTGTAAATACTGATGACTCATAACCCTCTGTGCTCATGAGATAGGGGAAGGGATAAGTAGAAGAAAAAAAATAGATAACTGGCAATGGTATTAAGACTACAATATTTGACAAAAGCATAATAAATATAAAATATAAACATCATAAAAATACCTAAGCTTCCCAAAGTTATATCCCATGGTGAACTAATAGGTTGCTCATCTCCTTTGGCTCCTCCTTCCTTATCAGTGCCTTGTATTCCAATTCCTGCAACAGTGCTCACTAACTCCAACCGCAGGTCAATCTAGAATCAATTATTGATTTATTTTAATAAAAGAGAATATATGTAACTCAGGGTTGATCTGTGGAATTCCTGGCATTTTCTGAGCTTCTTACTAATTACAAACAAACAAAGAGCACAAAGAATGCACATTAATTTATTTTTCCAGTAAACTTTTAAAATGGCAGATCTTTTTATGATGTTAACCATTTTTAGCAAAAATATCTTTAATACTGTAATATTTATTTTGAATATACTATACTTGTGCAAGCAGGGAGAGTTAGTTTGTGCCGTGCTTTATAGTTACTACCAGAGTAGCACATATCTTTACTTTTGAAATAGTTTATATCTTTAGTGAAGAATTAATATCTGTCTGTCAGGGATAACAATGGTTTTCTTCACTCAAAACATTGGTTGTCAAAGTGTAGTCTGGGAACCCCGGGGGTCCCTGAGAACTTTTCAAGAACAAGTCAAAGATATAAATACTTTAAATGCTATAAGTTTTAATTTCTAATATGCTAATCCAGAAATATAAACCAAAACTCTTTGATATCCTCCATCATTTTTAAGAATGATTGATATCCTCAATCATTTTTAAGAGGTCCTTAAAAAATGCTAGAGAACCACTAAATTACAAGATCAAAATATATAAAGCAAATGACTTCTATGAAATGACATAATATAGTTCATTAATTAATCCTAATTTAGTATCTATAGGACTATTCCACAATATAAATTAATGACAATTTATCATGTACAAAAATATAGAGCAGTATAAATGAAAACCTGGCTTTTTAAATCTTAAGTCTAAGAATAATGAGTAGACATGGTAATCATTTCAGATGTTACAATTCAATAGCAAATACTAACATGGAAAGTTTGAAACTTCTTACTAACACTACATGACAATTAGAGACGATTTCATATATGCAGGATCTAAATTGGTTGGAGATGATTATCAGCACCAAGATACTGAAATTTTGCAATGTCAATGAAAATAAGGTTTGATACGGAACGTATTAAAAAGTTACAAAATGGTTTCCAATGGAAAGAATATGAATGAGATACAATGCATATATGCACATTGTTCTATGCAGCGAACAACTGGTTTCTAATGGTCCGTGCCCTTGTTTAGCAACTGCCTCAGACAGTGATTGTTCATATTTAACAGTGATAAAAAGTAACTTTTGAGATCAGTGTCTTAATTTATGAATAAAAATATATGAAAAAGAGATTTTACAGCATCTCTCGGTCACGTGTATTAAAATCAGCTCATATGTGTTGTCCTGTGCCTGACCTGTTTTCTCTCTCCATCCCACCTCTTTGCAGAGTGAAGAGATTGCCTGAACATGCTCCTTCTTCCTGAGTTGCTTTTCTCTGCAGTGCAGCTCTTTCCTGAAATGTGCTAACTGCAAGTTAATGAACTCAGATCTGTGACCTTAATTTAGTTGATTAGAACTCTCCTGTTGCCTGACGCTGACAAGAATGTAATCAATTTCACAATGAAGGCTTTTTGGCTCCTAAGTGGCTCACAGCTGCAAATGTGCAGTGGGTGCTTACTCACTAATAATTTTTTCCTCTCCACTGAATGCAAATGCAAACATTAATTTCCTTCTTGGTAATTATCCTAGCATTTGGGAGTGTGTTCCAAAGTGTGGGAGAGTGGGAAAAAAAGACTATTAGATTTGCCCTTTTACTCAGCTTCCTTGTGTGTGAACGTTCGTCACTGTTGGGACTTGCTCCATTGTTTGGAGCCATATCCCTCTGATCTCATAAAGCAAAGGAAAGTTGAAGTAAAATCATAACCATAGTTGCAGTCATGTGATTTTTCATTTAGCGACCACTTCATGTAATGACAAAGTAGTTGATCCCACCTGCAGTTGCTAAATGAAAATTACCTGCATTTGGCAAATTGCTTTCAAAGCTTATACAAAAAGAAAAATAATACTCTTTTCTATCTACGTGGAATAAAAATATATTTAGGAATACTATTGCTGGTCACATTACATAGCCCTTGAATAATTGTGTCAGCATCGTTTTTTATCCATAAAAAAATTCAATCTAAGGACCAGGTTAGGCACAGATTGTCTATGTTGTTGCTAAATTGGTACTGACATGATAGAACATAATCAATCAATTTACCTTTCTAATTAGATGGTTTTCTGTATCTGCTACATAAATAATACTGTTCTTTATGGCAACTCCTTGTGGAGAATTGAATGATGCTTCTGAAAAATTTCCATCATTTCTTCCTCTGTCTGATCCTTGAACAAAAATAACATAAAAGAGTATAACTTTTTCTAGAGGTCAACAATGGATACACAATCATGTCAGATTTAGGTTGCAAAGAATTTCATTTTACATTAATTAGAATAGCAATACAGCTGTGGGTCTAATCAAATCAATATTAGTCAATATGTTTAATATTTTTCCATAGAAAAGTGTAGATTTTTTTTTCAAAAGCAGAATTTTTAAACTTATAGAATGCCTTGCAATCTATTAATCTTTAAACATGAACAAAGACACACATTTATTGCATTACAATTATTTCCTTTAAAGATTCGTCTTTCAAACACAAGGAATTGTATAATACAATGCAAAATGGAACACAATGCCAATAAAACATGCAGTCAGCTAGGTGTTACAATAAGCAACCAGTAATTGAATTTCATGGAGTCTACTGTTCATGTTATTTGTAGAATACCAGTTTCAAGTTTGAAAAATGTGGTATCATTTTCATGACATTAAATTTTGTATGGTTATTAGAGCTCAGAATTAGGTAATTATTTATTTGCAGCTCCATATACACTCAAAGAAGCATTTTGTAGGACTGGAAACTAATTTTAATATAGTTTTCTATGCAATATTAAAGAATTGTAGAAGACAGATAGAATTCAGGATTTGCCATGAGAGTTGTCAAGGTAAAATGCAAGGTTTTAAAATAATTATTTTATTTCAATCATTAATCAACAAAACAATAAAGTATAAGATCTTTAAATATATTTAGATTACCCTTACCTCCAATGATGTGCAGAACGTGACCATTTTTTTTCACAACCAAAATCCTATGATGTCCAGTATCTGCTATTACCAAGGTGTTTTCAGAACTATCTACTGCAATTTTCCCAGGGAATAGCAAAGGTGAAGATGACAAAGAGTCTCTATATAGTTGTGTTTTAATTCTATTGCTATTAATTTGCCTTTGTTCCTTGTAGTATTTTAAGGCTATAGATGTAAATAGAAATAGTTTGTCCTTGTGCCCTTCGCCAATCAGACTGAACAAGATATTGCCACGAGGTCCAACAATTACCAAGGTTGGCCAGCAGGACACTTCTAGCTCATGCCAGAGGGTTGCATTAACATCATTTACCACAGGATGAGTGATGTTATACTTAAGAACAGCACTTTTGATGGTATCCAAAACTTTTTCATTTGGAAATTTTGCTGAGTGAACACCTATAACAAGGACACCATCTGAAAGCATAGATAAGAAACAAACAATGAGATTTATGGCACTGACAATGAAACATTAAAATATAATATTATATTTATATATATATATTAAAAAAAAGCCACATTCAATAAACCTAGTTGGAATGCTGTTCTGTTGCTGGAATGTATGGGATAATCTAGATAGTTATACTATGTATGTGGTTTTCAGCAAGAGCATATAGAGAACTTCATCGTAAAAATATATAGGTCTCTACTACCAGAGTTTTTAAAATGTGGTAGAGGCTTATTGCTCTTATTGGATCAAAATGCAGTTCTTCCCTGTTGGCTGACTCTTCTAATTCTAATAGATAACTTTGCCTCACCCTACAAGCAGACAATCTAGCATAAGCTGACTTCATGTGGGTTACCTCTATTACAGTATTCTTAATATGTTATGATCAAAGTAAGCAATTAAGTATTTAAAGAATAAGTGGCATGTAATTCCAGATGGAAGTTAATAGGCTATTCCAACATAATAGAATTTAAAGCTAGACTCAACATATTTCTGTCTGCACTTCTATAAGGCAGGTACAGTAAAATACCTGGCTAAGCGCATTTGCCCATGTAGGGATGGGGACTGTAACTTTCTCAGACTTATTATTACATTGTAAATTTTAGGGGTCAACCTACATTTGGAGAGGCAAAACTGCTCATTTTTTCCATATGTGTCTTTTTGTTAACATCATTTAGAAGTACGTGAAAGTATTCTTTAGAATGCCTTAGGATATTTGGGAGAGGGTTGTGCCACTTTGCTTTTTTCACATGAGCTGTCAAGAAAGGCATCCAGTACTTTAGAATAGATTTCTTTATATTGAGTTAAAGTGACTTACAACACCATTTGATCTAGCTCAATGCTGTCTATCTTGATGGCAATGAAAACTTTTAAGTTTCATACACAAGTTTTTTTCTACTCAATCAGGAATTAATCATGGCCTTTTTGCATATAAAACAAAGGGCTTACCAATGGTACTCACAGAGGTTGGTGGTATCAAAAGAGTAAGATGAAAGCATCCTGTTCAAAGTGCTGCCTTTGTTGTATGTGTTGATGTTGTACACACAGCAAGGAATAGGGCTGTGACCATAATGCTTTAGCTGCCATCTTTCCCTACCCTGTCTCTCAAAGCCCTTGTCTGCTACTGAGCTATCACTTTTTCCTTCATCACAGAAACAGTACTGTAGTGATGTTCTGTGAGACTAACAATGAAATCTAGAGACAGTCTTTTGCAATGGATACACTTAGCCAAGATTTGAATCCTATAATTGTTTTAGATCTGTTTAATTATAATTTTGGTTTTTTTTAATCTTTATTTTTATTATTGCTACCTGCTTAGAGCAATTTCAAAGGAAAACCTGGATGTACATCTAATTAAAAAAATGTATGGTATATTTTCCTTATTTTTCTTTAAATATGTAACAGCACTTGGGTTCAGATTGCCCCTTCCTAGGATATATTCTGTGGGTAACACAGAAGAGATCAAGGATTGTCAAAACAATATTTATGTTAAGAAAGGGAGCAGTCTCAATCAAGACAAAGCAACAAATAAAACTTGGAGTCTTGCTTAAACACTGAACATACTATAACACACCTTTATGGTGGTTAACATACTGGACAGCTTATATAATTAACTTCAAAATGACCCCTACAGTACTTTTTTAAATGAAACTTTACAAACCAGAAGACTGGATAACAAAACTGGACAGTTCAGCGGGATGTCTGAGGCTATGGTTCTTTGTCCTGTCTCTCAAGGTTATTCTCACAGCCCATTTTACAAGACAGGGTGACACAGATAGAGAGGAACTGTTATAATGCCTTCTGAGAAAAAGAAGTCCCAGAAATCTTGTTCATCTATTATGCAGAGTTGACACACTATCACCATAAATAACCTTGTGCTCTGTAAAGAGACAGAATCCTAGATCAAAAGAACTGAGGAAACGATAGGTCTGATTTCAGTATCCTTTCCCATATGCGTAAGTGACTTTTATATTGTATTTAATTTAATTTATTATCAAGTAGAACAAATGCTTTTAATAGTTTATTTGGTTAGAATTCAACTGTATTTTTTTCTGCTATAAAAACGACCTGATAAACAGTATCAAGGGTACTGCAATAAATAATAAACCATTTCATGTGCTATCTTTTCATTTAAGTTTAGAATAGAGTTCAAAAAGTGATACAAGGATTTAAAGCTGCCCTCTGCTTATCGTTTTGAAGACATGCAGAAGTCTGCAAGAGTTTATAAATTATTCTTCCTTTCTCTTCCTATTTTAAGAGTTGAAGATAAGCAGCAGAATTAATGCAGAGACTGGATTTCTAGAGCTGCTACCATCTGTACTAAGTGGAATTTAGTCTTACTTCACAAGTGAGAGTTGTTATTATTATGTTTCCTTTCACTAAAAAGCCAAAAATGTGTGCTATTTTATTATGAGTACATATGCATTGAAAGGAAGGAACAATAGCAATAGCACTTAGACTTATATACCACTTCACAGTGCTATACATCCTCTCTAAACTGTGTACAGAATTAGGATATTGCTCCCTACAATCTGGATCCTCATGTTACCGACCACGGAAGGATGGGAGGATGAGTCAACCTTGAGCCAGTCAGGATCAAATTGCTGGCAGTCAGCAGAGTTAGCCTGCAACATTACATTGTAACCACTGTACCACCATAACATAATATCAATGACACTAAATATATCTATTAAAATCTGAACAGAAATAGCAATGAGATATCATAAAATACCAAATTTCATCATTCTATAAATAAAAATACAACAGAAAATATAGTACATAAATTATTAATGAATATGCAATACATTCATGTTTTAAACTGCTGCTAAACAAATATAATTTTGCTACTGAAATGGGATCTGTAATTCTATCCCTATTTCTCCTGCTTGTAATTTCATCTAAAAGATAAGCAAAACTTCACAATTGCTTCAATGCATAGTGAAGCAGTACACCAAAAAAAGGAGAATGAATGAAAAATCATACAACACAACCTGCTGTGTGTTCTGATTTTGTATAGATCAAAGCAATAATCCACTAGCAATTTGTATTTAGGCAAATTAATTTGATTAGAATATTTTTTCTGTTTAAAAGAAAAGTAAGCTATATTTTAAGACAATTTCAGTGACAACAGAGCAAAAAGAATAAAAAATTGCACAGTAAAATTCTAGGATCAGGCTAGATTTAAAACTGCATTGAAAGAAACTGGCTCTATCCCAAAGTATTTCTGTCAAAAAGCCTTTCCTCATATAGCAGTCCAACAGGTCATTTCCAGACTGTCGATGTGATAAGAATGTGCATTAGAGTTTAAAATAACCTTGTGAATACCATTATGAATGCAGAAATAGCCCTAGCAAGGATAAGATAGGAAAGCATTAGACAAATATGTTAGTTGGCATTAATTCCTGTAGATTTGATGCATGTATCAAGAGAGACCTATAATTTTTAGGTATGGCATGATAGTTAAAAGATATGCACTAATATTGACAATGTCATGAAACAATTTTCTGTATGTAAGGATCATCTATAATATTGGCATTGGATTTGAAACAACTACATTTGAGGAATAATGTGGCATTTTGTAAAATGTATATTTCAGGGTATAGCAATTTGTGCTTGTACTCTTAGACATTTTTCAGACTTTCTGCAATCACAAACTACAAGATAATAGTAGGATTTTTGGAAAAGGCACACACCACCCAATGAAATATCCAGGTACTGCCTACATTTTCATCTTTAAAAGGAACATTTATTTATTTTTTGCAACTGAAAATACAATTGTATTTATGTATAGTTCCCATCTTCATTGTTAAAGGATTTAGAAAGGAAGGAGCAGCTAAGGAAGAAGGGCCAAAGTTTTGAGGCTGAGGCATCAAGCTGGCTCTAGTTCATGAATGTTGAGAGTGTAGTAAAAGGAGAGAAAGAGCCTAAAGGCAGAGTCAAGAAGGAAATCGGCCTGGAGTTGTTACATTCCCACAAGCAGTCAAAGTCCAAGCCCTCTTGAAGCCTATTATCTACCTTTGAACAAAGTATTGACTGGTTTAATACCTTTATCAGAGTACTTCTCCTCTAAATCATGAAGATCAGGCAAAATATGGATGCAATTGATGCAGCAGTAGGTGAAGAAATCTAATACCACTACTTTTCCACAAAGATTTTCGTATAAAGAAAGTGAACCTTCAATGTTCAGCCACTGTAAATCTGAAATCAAAGCTCTAATTAGTACATTAAAAGACATTAAAAGAAGTAAGCATATTCTGAAATAACTAGTGATTGCATTTTTTTAAAAACCATTCATGAATTTCTAACACAAAAATATTCTTAATATTCAAAAAGTGTAATTCTTCATAGCTTACAGTTAATCTAAAAATATACTTTTTATCATTTTTTTTTATTTAATAGATAACAAAAGATAAAATAAAACTATTTAAGTTAATGTTAAAATAATATAATTATTTGAAGATAAACAAGAATCCATTTACAAAGTTTCTAATTACAAAGTTTCTAATTATAAAGCATAGCACAAATGAGATATGTTACAACAATATCAATGTTTTATTTTCCTATCAGCTTCATCAAATGTAATTCAATATAATGAGATTAGGCACAGAACTATCATTAGTACCTTTGTTGAAACAACAAAAGAAGTCTCAAGCGTTTTCAAAAACATTTTTTTTGAAATACATGCAATAAGATCTATGCAATATAACTTCCAATACAAAAGAAATACACTGAAATGATTTCAACGTTTAGGGAAAAGTATGAGGAGTGAATTATAAAACTGTATGATTGAGATGAAGGGAGAGACTTAAAAAAGAGATGGCTTGATGGAGTTGATGTATTATTCAGAGAAAGATACCAGAAAAATTTAAAGCACGGGCAGTGGGTAAATCAATAAGGTAGAAGCAAGGACAGTCTGTGAGTAGAAATTTTTATGCAAATAGTAAATTCTTGTTGCTGAACTATTGCTTTACTCTGAATATATAGAAGAGCAAACAGCTTACTTTCTTGAAATCTCCTTTCTCTCCAATCTCTCCATCCTGTGGGATAGGGAGGGGGGGGGAAAGGAATTTGTGTAGGCAATCTCTCCTTTGCCTGACCCTTTCCTGCTGCCAGGACAATTACATTATTCTTGATGTACAAAAAATCAAACATCTTACAGGTAATTCTTAATTTATGATAGCCATTGTGATTGTCTTTGCTAAGTGATCAGATCAAAAATAGCAATAGCACTTAGACTTATATACCGCTTCACAGCCCCTCTCTAAGTGATTTACAGAGTCAGTATATTGCCTCCAAAAATCTGGGTTCTCATTTTACCCACCCCAGAAGGATGGAAGGCTGACCAACCTTGAACCTGGTGAGATTCGAACTGCCAAACTGCTGACAGCTGGTAGTCAGCAGAAGTAGAAGTAGCCTGTAGTACTGCAATCTAACCACTGCGCCACATTGCTTAGTGATGGCAATCTAGGCAGTTGCAGTTCTCATCATAATACAAAACATGGGTCATTAAGCGAGAAGCGAAGAATGTTCCAGAGAAGGAGTATGAGGGCGCCACATGAGGCAGTAGAGGGAGACACAGTGCAGGCTAGGTACAAGTTGGGGAGGAGAGTTCAGGAAGGCTGGGAAAGAGGGTGTGGAGTTCATGAAAGTATGAGTGCAAGGCAGAGGAATTAGAGAAACAAGGTGTGGAAGTTGAGCATACATGTAAGCGCAGGGAAGTCAGGGAAGGAGGATACTAGTGGGTACAAACCAGAAAAGAATGGCTGGGGCGTGTGTGAAGACTTTTCAAGGAATTTATTACCTTTCCTGCTGGCTTACTCACTGACTTTGCTTGTGGGAAACCAGAAGAGAAGGTCAGCAGTCACATGACTACTGTGGGATGCAACCAAATGTGCAAGCCGCTTGCCAACACCCAAATTTTGTTCACATGACTGCAGTAATGCTGCCACAGCTGGAACTTTGAGGACTGGTTATAAGACTCCCCGTTCAGTACCATCATGATTTCAAACAGTTATTCAATGAATGGTCATAACTTGAGGAATATTTGTACTCTCTTGAAATTTCTTCCTCTCTAATCTCTTCATTCTGGGGAAGTGAAGGAGGATGGATCAAGCAATGGAGAAATTTTTTTTTACAGAAATTGCTTTGTTTCTATCCTCTTCTTGCAGAATGAGGAAATTAAAGAGATTTCAAAGGAGTACTATAATCTGTTTGCATAATCTGTGGCTCTCACAGTGATGATGTGACTACATTGATTTCACTATGTATAAGAACAAACAGTTTAGTCTCTTAAAATTTCTTTCTCTCCAATCTCCGCTCTGCAGGAGGGAGGCTTCAAAAATGATTTTAATAAGCAACCTCTCCTTTGCCTGACCTTTTCCCTATCCAAGAAAAGAGCAGAGAGATTGGATATTGGCGAGGAAGAGATTGCAAGAGAGAAAGTTGTTTGCTCATATACACACTGAAAGCAATGAATAAATCACCTGCTTCCCCCTCACCTGTAGGACTTAGAAATTAAAGGACTTCCAGTTTGACGTTGCTGCGAGGTCGGCACAGGGAAGCGGAATCCACATCCCCACGTCAAATCCTCTTTACTGGAGGGCCCCCTGGGTGCTAAAGTCACCCCGTAGAGGTGACATACAAAGGAGGGTCACCCTGCAGGTCGCGGTGGCTCTCCTGCTGAACCCAGGGTTTCTTCCCTCTTTGTCGACAACGAAGACGAGGCAGCCATCATGGCCTCTGTTAAGAAGGGGCAACCGAAGAAACAAAGACTGTGCAGGAACAGTGAAAGTGGACAGTGATTGTACTAGGTGAGGTGATATTTTAAAGTTTGTCTAAGATTTACCCTAAAAGAAAATAAATCCAGAAAATGAGACTTTTTGGATCATTTTAAAGCGGCGATTAGAAAGAAACAGAGAAAAGTGCACCTATCAGGAAATAAGTAAAAGTTACAGAATACAGAAAGACTGGATGGATAAATTTTATTGACATGAGTTTGAATAGCCATTTTAAAATGCTGGATATTTGACTGTTTAGTAACATTTTTTGCTGATTTAATTGGAATAAACAGCTGACAGAATAGCCTTAACACTGATTTTAAGTTAAAGCCGCCATCTACTGGTGAATGTATATATATTGTGTGATACTCCGGAACAACGGAAAGAAATTAAAGGCAGAAAATAGCACCTGGAGGTCTGCTGTACTATCTATTGTCCTATACTTATCTACTGTATGGTGACCAGAGAATTCACCTTGGAAACCTGGAAGATACTTAATGGAATTACTTGAATTTTGGAATCAACTAGCAATTTAAAAGCAGAACTTAAGGAGCTATTGGGAATGACCTGGACTGTATAAATGGATCTAACTGGGATACAAAGACCTAAACTTATTATATTTCCTGATGAACAATATTAAGTAATTTACTGGCTTTGTGAAATTAAAACGGATGGACTTTTGAGTGGTGATAGACAATTTACAGAACATTGATTAGTATTTGGACTTCCTAAAAAAAAACCAAGACAAGATGGCTCACCAGGATGAATCAGAGGCATTACAAAAAGAAACTGTGTTGATGTTTCAAATTCTCTGTTAGTGTTCTAAGTTCCAATAACTCACCGAGCACTCAGATAAGAATTAATCTAAGTAAGAGTTTATTAAAGAAACCATGTTGGCATCTGAAGGCCCAGGTTTTTCCCCACCCAAAAGAGAATTACAGAACCACCTTCTTTTGCCCATCATAAATCACATTC